>CALYLW010001849.1:0-87253 GCA_944989445.1 Ampullaceana balthica
GAGTTGGTAGAGTGCATCGAACTTTTGATAT
This sequence comes from Ampullaceana balthica, assembly GCA_944989445.1. Taxonomy (NCBI): domain Eukaryota; kingdom Metazoa; phylum Mollusca; class Gastropoda; family Lymnaeidae; genus Ampullaceana; species Ampullaceana balthica. Next base: position 32 of record CALYLW010001849.1, read on the forward strand.
GGAAGAATTGATTCTTCGGTCACCTGTAGAGTTGATGTTCTTGGTTTTTGTTGTAATAGCGAACAAATTTATTATTTTTTTAAAATAAAGAAATGATTGTATCCAAAATTATTCAAAATCAAAGTGTAATGGATAACTGAGAACACGTTATGACTGGAATATGGTTAGTTGGAACATATATAGCTCATTGGAGCCCTTAATAAATAAGTATAGTAATATTCAAACTACAAGTGAAAATAAAAAAAGGAAAGCAAAAGCAGGATTGCAGCAGTTGGGCATAAGAACAGGTAACAGAAACAGACTATGCCATTCATAATCATGATGGAGGGCCGCGGGGAGCTGTCCCATAGTCCAATTACTTGTCTCACGATCGAATAGTAAGTCACGGCTAAAAGATACAGCCCGGTTGTCAAAGGGGCACGGTGGTCGAGTGGCATGAGCCGTGAAGGCAGGGATTTGTTCCAGGGGCCAAGGGGTGTCCCTGAGTCCTCCCAGCTCCAAATGGGTACCTAACACTTGTTAGAGAAACAAAGGCGGATGGGAATAGCGGGAAACCACCATAGCCGTGGCCTGTGAATGCTGCATCACTTGCCAACAGACAAGCATGGTCTGTGGACGCAATAATTTTCTGTATAGCAGAAGCGTCTGTATAGATAAGACAAGACATAAAACAAGCAGTTATTGAACAAAAGATAGATAAAGCATGCAGCTGCTTGTATTTTGCAATCATCTTAGTCAATACAACACACATAACTTTTTTTCTTAAACTCCAAAAGAGAAACGCTTCCAATTCGTAGAACTGAACCAGTCTCCCTTAGGTGTAGCCGTTCATCTTACCACATAACAATCAATGAAATGGCGTTTTAAAACTTGTATCAAGTACGTATGAAAAATTTTATAGCAGGGGTCGGGAAACTTTTTGTATGAGAGAGCCATAAACACCACACATTTGAAAAGTAATTATGTGAGAGCCATACATTATGTTTAAAACTAAAAATTCGAGTAATTGTGAGCATTTTTTGTAATTTAAACACAAAAGTACAAAAAGTATGTCTGTGAATTATTTTTAATAACATTATTATGCTGTTTTTATGCCATTAATATGTGGATGAAATGAGTCTGAATGAACGTTTGTTGGTGTTTTTTTTTGGTTGTTTTTTATTATTGTTTTTTTTAAATTTATATTTATAAACGAACATTTGTCGGAGAGCCAGATGCAGCCATCAATAGAGCCACATATGGCTCGCGAGCCATGGTTTCCTGACCCCTGACTTTTAGTGTTTATCCAATCAAAACCTTTTTCAAACTGTATTGAAAAGTTTGTAATAGTTTAGGGCCCTTCTTAAATCTCTTATATTAACTTCACCGTCTTGTCGTCATCTCTTGGTCCCGCCCCGGAAAAACAAAAGCCAAAAATGACCCACTTCCCATGATCCTATCGAACTGAAATTTCTCACATAGGCTTTTGTCACCTAACAATGCATTGTTTCAAAATTTCAAATCGATCGAATGTACCGTAATTTTATTAATGATTTTTTTTTATCTCTATGTAGCAGGTTTGGCCGTCTGCTATAGTTGCCCTCTACGGGTCACTGGAGGTTCAATCCAGCCTTCTATGTCACAGGGGTCTGTCGCACTGTGCATATTATATTAAATATAATACTTTTAGTTATGTCTAAAAAGAAGAAAGAAGAAGGAAGTATGTTCTTTTTTCTATATCCTGTGTCCTTGTTTGTTTTTGTTTTTCTTTTCATTTTACTTTACATGGATATTTAAAATTATTTTATGATATAATATGTTTTAAGAATTTAAATATATGTAAGTACCTATTTTATGTTATTGTACTGATGAAGGCATTAGCCGAAACGTCTATTGTCGTTTTAGTTTAAAATAAAGCTCAAATTTATTGTTTTAATTGCACAATTTGTTTGTGTATTTTGTATTCTATACTGATTAACGGCGTCGGTCAGATATCTGCGCGGCGTCGGTCAGATATTTGCGCGGCCGTGCAACTTAAAGTAGTTAAAGGGAACATTGGTCCCCCCAAATATGTTCTCCAGAAGTTGGAGCTGCGGAAAAGAGACATACAATACATACACCATTTACGTTTCGCCTGCATTAATTAAAAACCATTTGCTACACTGAGCGCCCACCTATACTTTTCATAAAATTCGTTAACGTAATGCATTTTATGAAATTTTGAAATACATTCACTTATAGTTGCGTGGCTTTAATAAAAATTCTTACATGATATAATAAACATATTTTGTACTCAAATTTCAGTAGCTAAACGCTTACGTAATTTTTTTTTCATTAAGTAAACCAAGTGAATGACGTATTTTTTTAGAAATTAAAAGAACACTATCATTTTTTTTCCCTAATGAATTGCGACATAGTTATCAGAACTAAAAAGTAATGATAGCCTTTCAAGTAACATATCAGCTGACCTATCCGCTCATTGTTCTAGATCTACCGAGGTTTGTTTAAGGCTTATACTTATGTTATATTCTGATGAATAATGCATGCCGGTAATTATTGTGGGATCAGCTTCATTTACCTGTTATTGAACGTGGGGGAAGTTGCCCTGTTCTAAAATGCGACGCTTTGTTAACTCGAACATAAGTGGCACATTACATATTTTGAACTGAAATTTTCCTGCAGGGCTATACATACTTGTACGACGCAAAAACCTGAACAATACTTCGATAAGAGATCGAAATATTGTAACGGTTTTTAGCAAAGGCCTGGACAGATGAGGAGTCAACCTCATATTCACCTACACTTTTTATGGTCTTCAGTTCTTAACTGCAAACAGTAGAATGTAAGTGCTTGAAACAAAGACATATGTGAAGTTAGAATGCAATAACACGGGTCAAACACACGAGGCGTGTACATAGCCGAGAATGCAATCACACACGCATAGAATATGTATACATTTTAAATCCTACTTGTAAAATCACAGGAAACGGCATTCATATGTGCCAAACAAATGACAAGTGTGCATAGTAAGAGGCGTCACTAGGGGGGTGTGTGGGGCGCGGACCCCACTTGGTGACACCATCACAAGGGATGACATCAAAGGGTAAAATTCTGTAAGCCTCGTTATTTGGCACTGGCACACTCGGAGGTCTATGGGGTAAGTTGTGAAGGGGTGACACCATGACCTATCTCACTGGGTGACGCCAACCATAGTGACGCCTGTGTGCATAGTTCAGAAGGCAATGATGCGCGCAAAATATGAGAGGGTCTTGGAGCTAGATTTTTTTATTAATTTGCGAGCTCAAAATTGTGTTTTGTGGTTAGCGCTTAATTAAGCAGTACAAGCGTTAAATTATATTTTTGCCCGTTTTCAAAATGACTGTTATTGCAAGTTCCCAGAGAAATTGAAAGATGTTGGAAAGTTTAATTAAAAGATGATTGGGTTTAAAACTGTCTTTTTATCATTGAAGACCTTATTGGGAGTAATTGAGACCTTGTTTTTATATTATTGAAGCTTACATTTTTTAAATGAAATTTGTGGCGTTTGGACTTTAAAAAGGGTTCCTAACTTTAACAAAAATTTAAAAAAAGGCTCCAATTGCTGTCCTAGATAAAAAAAATTTTTTTTTAAAAACACACCAAAAACTAGGAAGTTTAAGTGAAATGAATGCATTCAATGATCTGGTTAGCATTAGTGAACTAAATAATGATCTGGTTAGCATTAGTGAACTAAATAATGATCTGGTTAGCATTAGTGAACTAAATAATGATCTGGTTAGCATTAGTGAACTAAATAATGATCTGGTTAGCATTAGTGAACTAAATAATGATCTGGTTAGCATTAGTGAACTAAATAATGATCTGGTTAGCATTAGTGAACTAAATAATGATCTGGGTAGCATTAGTGAACTAAATGAGCTACAGCCTCAAAAAAGAAGTTAGTATAGAAGATAAAAATTCATCAAATGAAATAATGTAGAACTGCAGATGTAATTAAAAGTTGTATACTTTGAGCACTCACGTTAGCAGTCTAATAAAATTAGCGATGCATTATTGATTTAATGTAAATCTTAATTCAACATATCATGTTTATGAAGATGTATAATTTGACTTTTATATTATGCCCGCTATTATTGTCACGTAATGGTATACGCATACACTGACATTTTCCCCCCAGATAAAATTGTGAAGTAAAATTACAATTTAAAAATAATCTGCAAATTGGTTAATGTTTTTTTAAAAACATTTTTAAAATAGAATAATTATAAGTTGAAAAATGAATCTTTCAAGCTGCATGATTATGTCAACTAGTGGCTTTTAACTTTATGATGTAGGTCTATAAGAGTTAATGTGGTCTGATAGAAGAGATTATATAGCTCGAGAAGCGCTAGCTTAAATGACATTATATTTTTTCAGTTATGCTTCTAGAGTCTAGACTCTAGACCTACATGATTTAGAACGAAATGTCTGAAATTTGTAAATACCGGTACAATACCTGACATATTTTCATAACTGTACACAGTTATTCCTATAAATGTTCATACTTATAAATAGATATACTTGTATCAAGTACACAATTTATTGTTTATGTATACGTTAATAAATTTCCTTTCATTTTATTACAAATAGTTTCTGTTTTTTTAAATTGTTATACAGATTAATTTTTAGGTATTCATATTTATATTATTATGTTATATACAGGTCAATTTATATAACCTGCAAGCATAAATAGGAGTATATAAATTTAATTGTACATAAAATTCTCGTATAACAGAAAAGCCATATAAGTTCGTTGTCTGTCCGTCGTGATCGACGCGTACCATTCTCATAATAGCCATGTGCTGTCGCAGCTTGGTGTGTCCATATGCTGTGGCAGGTTGGTGTGTCCATGTGCTGTGGCTGCTTGGTGTGTCCATGTGCTGTGGCTGCTTGGTGTGTCCATGAGCTGTGGCAGCTGGGTGTGTCCATGTGCTGTGGCAGCTTGGTGTGTCCATGTGCTGTGGCAGCTTGGTGTGTCCGTGTGCTGTGGCAGCTTGGTGTGTCCGTGTGCTGTGGCAGCTTGTTGTGTCCATGTGCTGTGGCAGCTTGGTTTGTCCATGTGCTGTGGCTGCTTGGTGTGTCCATGTGTTGTGGCAGCTTGGTGTGTCCATGTGCTGTGGCAGGTTGGTGTGTCCATGTGCTGTGGCTGCTTGGTGTGTCCATGTGTTGTGGCAGCTTGGTGTGTCCATGTGCTGTGGCAGCTTGGTGTGTCCATGTGCTGTGGCAGCTAGGTGTGTCCTTGTGCTGTGGCAGCTAGGTGTGTCCTTGGCGGCTTATGAGACCAATCATAGCTCGAAAGGTGCGTCCACTGGTCAGAGATGGTTGGGATGTCATCAGGAGGGTCACGAGAAGGATCTTTCCTGGTCTGTCTTCTGGACTTGTCAACGTGTTGTCTGTTTGCATCACTGCTTGCTGCGCTGCTCCGTATAAAAAAAAGCGCCGGGAGGCTCGGTCGCTATCAGCTGTCCCTCAAGAGACATGCCCAATGCCATAAGCCTTAAATGTGATCTTGAGGGTAACCTTGTAACGCTTCTCTGACCTTTGCGGACTGTCCATGATTATGTTTGCCTTAGAAGAGCCTTTGTAGGAGCCGATGGTCTGGCATGCGCATGCCGTTCCCCACCCAGCGTAGTTGGGACTGCATCAGATTTGTGTAGATACTTGGAATTCCTGCCCTGACAAGTACTTTGGTGTCTGGAACTTTTCCTTGCCATTTGATGTCGAGAATTTTCCTCATGCTTTATCTGTGAAAGTGTTTCAGCAACCTCGTATGGCGTTGGTATAAGGTCCAAGTTTCACATGCGTACAGTGGAGAGTAGGGAACACAACAGCGCTGTATATTTTTAGTTTGGTTTGAATGCTGATTCCCCTTCTGACAATGTCATACAGTACGCCAAATGTTGCACTGGCTTTGAGATACGCCCGTTCACCTCATCATTAAAGTTGTCACTCTAAAACGTGCCTTCTGCGTTGATTTTGTAGCCCGAGGCCGTCTGGTGCAGAACTTCTGTGTTGTTCATGGTGGTGTTCTAAATAAATATGAGCATTGACATAATTTACATTACTGACCGGCTTAAAATCCTGACTGCATCCTCCTTATCTCTAGGTTTTTCTATAATTTGACTATCCAGAAATACGACTGTGTCACATCCAATGATGAGATCAGGAATGTTCTGAAGTTAAATTAAGTGTTTGATGCCATTAGGTCGCTTTGATTGGAAACTCAAACATCAGTTGCGAATAAAAGAGGTCGAAAGGCGTTTTTAAAATTTTAAAATGCTAATGGGCTAGGTTAAGTTCAAACATCTAATATGTAAAAAGAATGTAAAGAATCAGTTAAAGAGTATGGTTTTTTTTAATTGAAAGTCCTTAGATACTAAATATATGGGGAATTAAAAAAAATAAATTATTCAAATGGTCTATCTCAAAATGAAAGTTGATTACTGTTCAATAACTTGACATATTTTCATCTGGAATTTCATTTATGAGATTGTTTGAAGCAATTATTAATAATATTATAAATTATAGTTATAGTGATGTACTTTTGCTTCAGATATTTCCGTAAGGATTTCTAAAAATCTTTTGGCTATGGACTCAACTTGCTTACAAAGTTTTACAAGGTGAATGCAATTAGTGTTTGCCTCATTTCTGCTCACCCTTTCAGATACTTTGAATGTCTTTAATTTGGTAGTTTCTTAGACATTTTCATCTGGTGTAAAATTGGCGTTGTAATATTCACACACGTTTACTTTACTTTAACACTGTTTAATGGCAGTGGCTTAGCTAGAGATGTGCCAGGACCACACCATTCGACACAATGTCAGGGGCGTGACAATTAAAAAAATTCATATCCACATGATTTTAGAAAAAAAGTTTTTGCTGTGGAGATTGAACAACAAATTAAGTGCAACGTTGAGTTTTGTTTCTTATCACGTGTGTATAACGACCAATGTGCGCATAAAGGGAAATATTTTATAGTTGGCGTCGTCCCTAGATACGATAAAGCCACACAAACTCCATGTGTTCAGAAGATTTAAAAAGTTGCTACCTTTCTAGAATACATCAGTTCAGAACAAGGAGGTCTGATCAAACCTCCTTGGTTCAGAAGCTAGTTCCACATATTTGGTTTGAAATCCAGAAAAGGACAGGCTATTCGGCTAGTGGGATTTCAAAGATGAAGATCATCGAGCAGATGTGTGCCAGCAAGTAAAACAATGGTTCTATAAGAATATGCCTTTACATTTTTTAAAAATAATTGTATAATATAATATCAGTAACTTATTCTTGTTCCTATGCTTTTTGTCATCTACCCGTCAGTTACTTTTTTGTTTTGTTTTACCAATGTTATACTGTTCTTATTTTAACTTTAACTTGAAGAATTTCAAGGAGGAAATGAGAGCTGTTGCGCAGTGTTGAATTCTAATAATTTATAATGCTACACTGATAGTAAACTCTCTATTAAACTAATTAAATTCATTTAAAATGCTTTGCATTCAAATAAGCTATTAAAGTTGAAGCTTTATAAAAGATAAGCGGGATTTCAGTTACCCAAAATTAGTCATAAGTTTAAACATAAACACACACAGTCAAACAAACAAGTACAAGGGCACTGAGAACAGCTGAGCAATGACTGAACCTTACTCTTCAAACACCAATAGTTACCAAGTATTCTTAATTTAAGGAAATAAAATTATATTAAGTAGATAACCTACTATTATATCTAAATGTGATATATATAATTCTCTTCGTGATGGGACCATGCGACACAAGCTGCAAGTATGTGCAACCGAGAATGACGAACGACCCTCGTTTGGACTTGGGTCGACCGATGTATCGAGACCAACAATGGTCCTTGCGTTTCACTTGCATTGTTCCTTCACAGAAAACGTGAGATTCGTAGTGCACTGGGTATCACGTCCGCCTCATACGGGGAAGGTCTTGGGTTCAAGCCCCAGCGAAAACATTTCTTTAAATTGTTTAAAAAAATGTCTGTTTGTGCCCGTTCTTTTACCCTTTTATTGCCAACACTAGATGACCCGCGGCATAGCATACGCCGCTAATGATTTAGTGACGGGTGAAGACTTCCTGAAAGATACAGTTGCCAAAATGGGGTGGGTTTAGGCAAACGACAGTGAGTGAATGAAAAGAAGGAACTCTGGAGATACCCGCAGCGTAGCATACGCCGCAGACTTGCTCATCATAGACAGTGCAAAGAACGGTTGGGGTGGGGGTGAGAGTACAGACACACAAAAAACAGCACTAAGTACATAAAAAAATAAAAAATAGCGAGTAAACATGAAGACATGCACACTGAGGTTGTTGTTACCCGCCTCACACTTATTACTACCATCCCTTAAACAAAAACTGTCATTGGCCGACCCTAGCAAGGGTTAGTCATATACTTAGGGTTGTTAATTGCGTGTTGTTTTGTTTGGAAAACCGATTATGTAACTCCGATTTTAAACCGATTATCGTTTGATAGCTGACTTCATAGAAGTTAGGGGTGTACCGAATTTCGCCTGCAAATGTCTCAAAACCAACAATGAGTTGGCAGCACTCGCTTGATTTCTTCGTGCTGTAGTTTGTGTCCGTTCTTTCTCCACTTTCTTTGCACTCTCCATGAGCAAGTCTGCGGCGTAAGCTACGCCGCGGGGCGTCTAGTATGATATATTTTAACCGTTGAGTGTGGTGTTGTTATAAAATTTGTCAATACTCTTGTCGTCTATCATTTTCAAAAATTTGTGTTGAGTACTTGAGTTTGAGTAATGATTGGCTACTTTGTGAGTTAGCTTATGCCCGTTATGTACATTAAGTTACCAAAAAAAACATGCTCGGATTCTGCACATGCATAAATGCTATGCTTGCTGCTGTTTAGGTGACATTCTGTTTTTCTACTACTCACCCGTACCAAATGTAAAATGTAATTGCTAGAGCGATTTTCTGATGTGAAAGGCCACTGGGCCTTTAAATTTTAATGGCCCTTTCGTTAAACTACAAAGCTTTAATTAAACTTTCTGGCTCTAGTTCCATTAAAAGAAAAAAAAATTGGCAGCCCGAGCGGCCGTCCATAAATGAAGTCATGCTATTTTTACCCCGTCACAAAAACTTAGACTTCCCTTCAATATGACGGCACAAAGCTTTAACTTTAATCCCCACCCCACACACTAAAAGCCTATTTTACTAGTTGAAATTTTTTTTTCCATTTAAATGTGGATTTAGTGTAAGTCTGCACTCTAATATCGTAACACGTGTGAAGCCATTGAAAACGTCATTAAATAAATTAAAAGTAATAAAACATTTAAGTGGAATTTTTTATTAAAAGCTTTGCGTTTTTTATGTGACGTCACCCCGGGGGGGTGTGAGCCCGTGACGTCATTGATAGACCACCCCTTAGTCTCATTAGTTATAGTAGAGAAATAGAATCGACAGATGGCTTTATGGAAGAAACAACACTGCAGTATTTGAAGCAATTAATTAATATCTGAACATGTTTAAAAGGGGGCTGTGATCTTGTTCTTTCACACAGTCACGTCTGAAAGTCCACCAAGTTGATAAACACACAAGGAAGTTCCTTGGCATGCTCTCCAAAATAATAGAACATTCATTTTATATTTGATATAATTTCTGAACATCAGGGCGCAATGATTTTGCTGTTCTAGCGCTATAGAATAAAACATTCATTCATACTAGATGAGATTAAAAAGGGGTAGAACTGAAAAATTAGTACAAATGAAAAAATTTTCTTTCTTCAAAATTAAACCAAAAAAAATATTAACAAAACAAGTTGTTTTTTTTTACAATAGATTATTAGAAAACTGAATATTTCTAAGTCCTTATTTCACCATGTATGATCGTTCATCCACACAAAGTTAACCAGTATAAATATAAATCATTGTTTTACAGACAGGTTTACCCTCAAAATATTTAGGCAATCAAGACTGGTCACTCTTAAATTCAGTTAACTGTTACGTCCAAATCTGTATCATCGTCATCTCAGTGATTATTATTGACACTTCACAGTTTGTTGACCAGCATTTATTTGAGAACATCCCTTGTCAGAGTCACGTCAGACTGAAGCAGGCTCTTCGCTTCATTTGAAATATCTGATCCTGTAATAAACCACCAGTGAGTAAAAGGTACGTTGGGCTTTTCTGGAAGAGGTGACAGGTATAGAAAATGGTCCACTTCCATACCCTTCAAACGATCATCCCATCCATCGACATCTTCACTTTCTCTGAATTCAATGAATTCTTCAGAGAGTGTGAGTGCCTCTCCTTTATCATTTTTAACAGGAAAGTCTTTGTAATCATCAAAAAGGAACTGAAGTCCGGATCGTTCCCACCTGCACTCCTTCATGCAAATAGGTGGATAATCCAAAACAAAATCCTCAATTCGGAAGCCAATGGATGGTAATGCCCTTTGAACCAAAGTACCCAGCTCTATTTTTTCTTCTTCTGTAAAATCAATCTGAGAAGCACCAACTTTACAAACAACTATAAGACATCTTCCCACATTCTCCATCAATGTCTGGTAACTTGTCCTATTTGAGCCATCCTGGTAGTCAATTCTCTGTAGTGATTCTTTCAATTCTGCCATTAATTCGAGTCTCCCATCCGAACTGAAAGTCAAAGATAAAAACAATTGAATACCTGTGTTGATACTCACACTAACATTTCTATTCTAACAATGTCTACTAAGTTGAGGCAAAAACAAATGATCCGTTTGTGGCTATTGTCTCCTGGTCCCGTTACTCCAGTCACTGATAACCAGCTGAGCAACTCGACAATGCATTGTTGTCTTGGACATGTATGCAGAACCTCCCTTAGCTTTTTAAAGGGAGCCTAATGATCAGAAGATTGATCAAGGGACCTAAATAAATAAAGTGTAACATTAAAAATTTGTAACATTAAAAACGTAACATTTTATAATTTGGAATAATTCAGATCTTATTCTAAATCTAAAGGAAATGATCCAGTAACACATGACAGGCAATGTAACACATGACAGGCAATGTAACACATGACAGGCAATGTAACACATGACAGGCAATGTAACACATGACAGGCAATGTAACACATGACAGGCAATGTAACACATGACAGGCAATGTTCCCTTTCATTGCTTGTGGCTGCACAGGTATCTGACAGACGCCCCGCAGCAGTTTAGTATCAATGAGCAGCAAATTTGGTAAAATATTGCACACAAAAATGGCTGCCGTGCCACTTTGCACAAGAGTTTGTTTTTTTTTAACTTTGCACACAGACCAACAAACTTATAGTTATAGGGAAAATTGATGACAGCAAATAATAATATATCACAAAAAAGTCAATTTTTTAAAATTCATATATTTTTTAAAAAATGGTAGAAGAAATAAAACTCAATTTGATTTTATGTCCCATATTAAGACAAAACAGACACAATTTTGAAACCATACAGTAGAAGGAAGAATTAATGAAAATTATGTGTCAGAACACACTATTCTATTACTAGATGATGGTTGAAAATGTATGTTACTTCTCAACTCCAGCAAACTGTTAGTTTTTAATTTTAGACTTCAATAACTAAAAAGATAATCACATGTTTATCAATGGTTGCAGAGTTGGACAAACCCCTTTCTTAATTAGTCAGGTAAAGACCTATTCATGAGCTCATAATTGGTTGAACTTAAAATTAGAAGAAACAAAATTGACTGCTACATAATAAAACTAAGGATTCTTTGAGAATGCTTAGAGAAATAAACATTTTTAAAAGCATATGTTCTATGTTGAAATAGAACTAAAAAAAAATTTTTAATAAACAAGAAAAAAAAATATTTCTTTATGCTTAACTGTACAGGTTTTTAAACTCTTTCAAGTTTTCAAAGGTGTTAGTTAAGTCATTAAAAAAAATCTATAATAGACCCACTTAGTGTTTTAAATATTACTTGACAGTTAGTAGATTCCTCAGCAATATCTAAATAAAATAAATAAATTTATGTTAAAGGCGGATGTTTGTACTTGAACTGAGTTGCGGCCCCTTGATGTTTCATTTCTTAACTAATGCAGGCCTCGCCCTGACAAGTTTTCCCACCACTGAGCTACACGAAGCCACCACGACCAATAACAAATGCTATGCACTAGTTTATGTGCGGGTGCTGCCAACACTGTGTCTTAGCTGTGCTGTAACTTATTACAAGTATTAGCGTATCACCTGTCAAAAATGACGGAAGTTTTCAGCTGAAATCTATTATGCACTTTTTTAGGCCGCCTACGGCGCCGACCTTTTTCAAAAGCCCAACTAACTTGTCCTTGTTTGATAAATATGAAATATTAAACTTTCTGAAATGTACACAAAGTATTTTATAATAGGGGTTGTAGGGCGCCTACAGCGCCCCCCTTGTTTTTTAATTTTATAATTAACCACCATCAAATCCTCTTTTTACTTTGTTCCATTTTCCAAAATTAAAATATGAGCTAAAACAATGACATCATATAATATTTTTTACAGCGCATCTTTAATTTGCACACCTTTTGATGCATTGGTGCAGTAATTTGGTGCGCCGTTTTCTAAAATTAGTATAGTGTTACATCCACACACACACATACATACGGGAATTGTGTATATTGAATTATAATGGAGTGGAAAAAAGCAAGCATCTAGAAGAGAATCAATTCCTCAGGAGTTGTGATGGAACAGTTCTGCCAATGTAAAGGCATTACAGAAGGATGTGCACCTGTAAAAGGCATTACAGAAGGATGTGCACCTGTAAAAGGCATTACAGAAGGATGTGCACCTGTAAAAGGCATTACAGAAGGATGTGCACCTGTAAAAGGCACTACAGAAGGATGTGCACCTGTAAAAGGCATTACAGAAGGATGTGCACCTGTAAAAGGCGTTATAGAATGATGTGCACCTTAAGCCACAACTTCTATGCAATTGGTATTGGAGGGGAATAAAAAAAAAGAAGACATGAGAACTTTTCTATTTAAATTAAAATTATAGTGTTTATAACACAACAGAGCAAGAAATAAAAGTAACATGAAATTGTGCAAGTGTTAAAAAAATCATTTGAATCACTAGGCCAGTGATGGCGAACCTATGCCGGGCGTGTCACAGACAGCACACAGAGCCTCATCAGCCGGGAGGCAACTCAAATATTACTTCCTTACTCAAACCACTGTGGTGGCACTCTGCTATATAAATTTAAAAGTAGGTTTTAATTGAATTTTGGGGGCACCAAAAAGGTTTTTCATCACGGCACTAGGCTACATTTAATATAAAATCATGTAACACATGATTAGATGATGTAAGTGTAGCTATTCTCTAAAAAATATTATTTCATATACAGTCAATGTATATACATATTATTTATGGTTTTGTGTGTAGATTGTTCATTTCCTGTATATAAATGTATATGGGCTGATTCCATCTTCATATATTCATAGTAATTTAGACAATGAACTTACTGGGATACAGCGCTATATAAATTATCCTATTATTATTATTATTTCTTTTCCTAGTCAGTCCTTAACAACCAACTCTGCACGTTGGACACCAATAGGCTTTGTCAGTTATTCATAGAGATCTATTAGCAAAACTTTTGGGTGCTCATAACAATTTCATTAAAATATTTATGTCTAAAATCAAAAGGTGTCAACAATATTTGATGCAGGTGTGAATAACAAACACAGAGTGTAAGTACAAAAAGTATTCTAGATTAGCTGATAGTAACACTTTGTTAATTTTCTGCTGTTGAAAAAAATACTCAAAAATATTTACCTCATGTTGTTCTTGAACTTGGCTTCTTCTGTAGGACATGATTCCAAACACAAGGTCTTATTTACAACCTGCTGACTTTCTGCTTGCATCTCCATATCAAGTACTTCTGGGAATAGTTTAAAGGTGAAGCATTATTAACTATACCAAAGCCCATAAACAATAATTATATAAATTATAATAGTTGTTAGGCAGTGTCGCATTGCATTTCTAATCAGCATAATAATAAAGCAGTACCTTGGTTTATGAAAATCTCAACTTGATACATTTTTTTAATGTTTAGGGTAACAAACGGCGTCTCAGGTTATGAATGAAGGTGAAAGAAAGAAAGAAAGAGAGCAAGGTTAAATATTGGAGACAAATAATGGTGTACAATTTGAAAGAAAGCGATTCTGTACTAAACGCTAGACTAATAGCTTAGTTTTGCAAAAGCGTGCAGCCTCCCTGTCCTTGACCTTACTACTTACAAAACAGCTGTAAAAAATTTCTTAGAAAATTAATTTCCCATGATCACCTTCTTGATGAGAGAGACACACTAAATCTTTTTTATTTAACTTGCATTAATCTGTTTTATTCTTCTTCATGTGATAAGTGTTTAGTCAAGATTCTTGTTCTTCCTGTCCGGAATTCGGATGTGGAATGGGTTGCCTGGGGAAACCAGGAAAACTAACACTCTATCAACATTTAAAACACTAATAATATAATTGCAAGACTAGACATAAATCATGGATAAGAGTAGGATGCAATAATGTTCTGTATAGAAGGAGAGTCTGTAACAGATAAGATACGATATTGACTTTAAAAATAAATTAAACAAACTCGTAAAAACAAAGTTTTTGACTATAAATCCATTACATATGATATAGCACTTAAAGTATTGATATGTTCAAGTTCAATATAATACGCAACGCGGGACAAACATTTACAGACTGAAACTGACTGATCTCCCCTTTGTAAAAACCGTCAACGATGGCTGGCGTGAACTCAAGAGACACGTGAATGTAAACAATAGCAGACCGCTACATATATTTATATAGAGATTAACTAAAATGTATTAATTTAATTACGGTAAATTCGATCGATCTGAAATTTTGATACAATGCATTGTTAGGTGACACAAGTCTATAAATATGTGTAAAATTTCAGCTCGATAGCATCACGGGAAGTGTGTCATTTTTTACTTCTGTTTTTACACCCGCCCACGACAGAGAGACAAGACGGTGAAGTTAATATAAGGGATTTAAAAAAAAATGATTCTTTCATCTGGAAACTGATTGTCATTATTTCATTAACTTAAATGACTCAAGTTACAAAGCAAGTTCTGAAACAAAATAAGTTTGTAACTTGAAGTACAACTGTATGTCTTCATGGGAAAAAAATGATAATGTGGCAAGTTTGAAAATACTTTATACTTAGTGAGATCATTGGCTACTTTGACCCATGCAATTTCTAATCTTTGCCCTGAAAGAATGAGAAACTTATTTTTTAAAATGAGCAATTTAAATGATCATTTAAAATAGTCTTCAGATCACATTTCTCAAAGGGCCTCCTCAGGTGGCATATTGGGGAAAGCCCACTAGATATGGAGGGTACAGGGAAAATAAAATACCCAGGGTTGACTAAAATCAGCCCTACTACCTTGTAGGAAGTGGAGGAATCCATAAAGGCTAGGGACCCGACCCAAATGTAGGCAGCTACCCAGTGCACTGTAAGGGGTAGCCACCCCCCGCCCCCAGGTGCTTGTACCCAAGGCTAACAACCCTGCCAAATAAAAAAATCTTTGTTAAAAAAAATAAAAAAGTCAGTAACTAAAGACATTTTGGAGATGATATGATCCCCGGCTAAGGAATGCATGATGCCAAGTAGTGAAAGCCAGAAACTTAAAGCTATTTTGTCAACATTCATCAACTCTATCAGGACCACCACAGTCCTTGGTGTAAGGTATAGATGAGATGAATGACAATGGAGAAAGATTTGTTGACCTATGTGTTACAGCAAATGTAGTCATAGGCAGGAGTTTCTTCCAACACAAGTGAACACATAAATACATGTTCGTTGACGAAGGCTCATGTCCGAAACGTTCGCTGTTTTATGATGTCCTGTCAGGCTCACTCATACCTTGTTTGCATGTTATCCATCTACTTATCTACAGGCTTGATTGCAGCCTCACCCATATTTTGTTTTCGCTACATTAAGCTAAATGGGTCTCACAGGACATGCGGAAAATGAACCAAATAGACCATGTATATACTGGGAAAAAATGTAGCTGATCTCTCCAAGATGTTGCCTCAGATCACCATCTTAAGACCAAGCTGAAAAGACATTTCACCAAGCAAACAACATATAGGTTTCGCTACAACACTTCCCTCCAGAAAAACAGCCAAACAAGAAGAATTCAAGATTACACCATCCAACAAGTTCCGATTCCCTTCATGAATTACTGGAAAACGAGACCACTGAAGGAAAGTGGCATAGAAGGAAGAAAGCAGTCCAGTCAACATGCCAAGAGGTGTTGGGGAACAAAGAAATGAATAACAGTGAATACCCTGAAGATTATAGTAATAGAAGAGAGGAAAGGAAAAAAAATAGAAATGAATAACAGCTGTACATGCACACAGAAAGCAAAGTCCCAGATAGAATGCGCAGATGCAAATAAAGTAAAGAAAAACATCAAGAGGGACAAAAAAGAACTTTGTAGACATGCTTGCCAAAGAAGATCAAGATGCACCTCACAAGGGAGATATGGGTAAAGCTGTCAGTGAAGGACAAAGATAGCAACATCATATCAAATGAGGAGCAACAGAGAGGCAGAGGGTAAGCGCGCTTTGAAGATCTTTTAAAAATGTTGGAACCAAGGAACCCACCAGATATCCACCTACCTGACAATGTTGACTGCAAAATAGCCCCAAAAGATCAGATCTTCATGGCTATTAAAGCACTTAGAATATGAAAGGCTGCAGGATCTAATTGCACCCCAGCAGAGCCACTGAAGGGGACTTGGAAACTGGTATGGAAATGCTGCACCCCTTGTTCATGAAGATAAGGTAAGAGGAGAAAGGTCCTTGTGCTTGTTGGAAAGTGGGATACCTCGATAAAATCCCAAAGAAGGGAGATGTTAGCTCCTGTTCCAACTACAAGTATTATTTTTTATTTGCTTGAGTTTTTGGGCACATCACGCTAATAAAGAGATAAACACAACGTCACTATCGGAGATTTCTGTAAATAGGCCCTGGGCTTCAAAACGGAAAATTGATATTACATGAATGAACTTTTTGCACCAAATAAAGGCCCATGGGCATTTATATGGAAAATACAAATCAGTTACCGAATCATAAAACAGAAACAGAAATGCATATGCAGGTTCAAAAAAAGATATTTTTTTCCCCGGGAAATAATTTCTTTAAAAAATTCCCAAAATAATACAATTGAGGTTTTATGTTTAGCAACAATAAAAAAGCAAAAACATCAAAATTTATTTTTATAATATTTAATGACATCAAAAATTTTGGTATGCAGGTTTAATAATTTTTGTACACAATATAAGCATTTCTGTATACAAGCCCAGGGGCTTATGCTCAGGTGTGCCTATTTACGGAAATCTCGGGTAACCGGCAAAGCCAGGAGAGAGTGTTGTCAATTTTGTTACATACTCTTGTGGGTGTTAAGAACTAAGGGAAAAAAACTAACAGTCTTAATAAAAAAAACTTTTGAGAAACAAAATGTTATGTTTAGCGTTGCATTTTTAATTTGAGTTTTAAAATGTTTTTGTATGTTGGTTTTACTAGTTTGCTCAGTCCACCCATTCCTTGCCCAAATTCCAGACGGGAAGAATGATAATTTATATGAGTTTGTTATCGCATATGGATAAGTGTTTCCATCACAACGAGTAGGAGTCCTACGTCAAACAAAGCGTTGTATTAGATTATCTGTATGTCTAATTAAATTAACTAGTTAAAATTTTCTTGTTTTCCAAGCTGAGAACATGTTCGTCAACCAACCCCTTCACCCATTGAATAAAATAGGTAAATACCCCCCCCCCATGTTCCTTTAAGCTGTGTGGCCACGCAGATATTCGACAGACGCCGTGCAGCAGTTTGGAATTACCGCGCAGTAAATTTTGTAAAATATTACAAAATAAATGGATGTTGTGCAATTTTGCACACATGTTTTTTTTACTTTGCACACAGACCCAAACCTTAGAGGGAACTTTGCCCCTCACCAAAAAAAACAAAAAAAACTATTATTATTAAAAAAGGCATTCATTTAATTAAAGTTGTTAAAAATCACACAATCAACTAATGCTTACCTTATACTAAATTCATTTAATCCCTAGATAGACATGAATCTATTATATACGAACCATATGAACCGGTAATAATTTTTACATGTAGTTTGTAGTATTTAATTTAAAAATGTATTTGTTAAAACAAATTTGTGGGGATGCGGTGGTCGAGTGGCAGCGCACTGGACTGTCGTACCGATGGTCACGGGTTCGAATCCGTGTGAAGGCAAGGGTTTGTTCCCGGGGCCTAGGGCATCCCTGAGTCACCCCGCTCCGAATGGGTACCTAACACTACATGTAGTTAGGCGGCTGGGTAATGCGTGGAACCCACAAAGCCGTGGCCTGTGATTGCTGCATCACTTGCCAACAGATCATCTGTCATGGTCTGTGGACGCAACTATCTTCTGCATAGAAGGAGCGTCTGTATAGATAAGATAAGATAATATTTGGTGATAATGATCTCAGTTTCTACTGCCCATACTTACTAATGACTGAATTTTTTTATTTAGAAAGAAATAAGTGACGCTCCTGGTTAAATGAAGAAAGATAAGGGGGAAAAAAGTGTCAAAAATGGTTGAGTACAGTGGAAACCGGTTAAGTCGACGGCGTTGGGGTATGAAAAATGGCGTCGACATAACCGATGATCGAGTTAAAACGAAAACCAATATGGCGGCAAAATATTAACATGTGCTTGAAATTTCTTTATGTACGTGATTAATTAGTTAGCGTTAATTAGTGATGGGACGATTAATCGGAATCGTATCGGAACCCTAATATTTCTTCACTCTTTCCTAAGGTTGTAATGACCGTTCGTTTTTAAGGATCGTTTAAAATTTAAATATAACCATGGTTCCCACTCAGGAACACGGGAAAAAGTCGGGAATTCTTTAAAAAAATTTCTCGGCCTTGAAAGTCGGGAAAAGTTATGACTAATCGGCAGTTTATATATATATATTTTATTATTTATATATATATATTTATGTCGAAGTAAAGGACTTTGATTACGACTCTGTGGTAGTGGTATGTTTCAATTCCATTTAATAAAAAAAAAGTTACCAGTTTATAATTGTCTGCGCATGCGTTAAAAGTAGGGGTCTACCGATATGCCTTTTTGCCGATATTGCCGATACCGATATTACCGATATTTTTTTTGCCGATATGAGTGCCGATATGAGTATTTGTTATGACAAAAACCAGCGGTCATATTTGATGACGTCATTCTTAAATTTATCACTCGTAATTATTTATCTTTAATATTAGGGCGACTACCGATACGCATTTTTGCCGATATTACCGATATTTTTTTCCGATATGAGTGCCGATAGGGTATTTGTTAGGACAAAAACCAGCGGTCATATTTGATGACGTCATTCTTAAATCTATCACTCGTAATTATTTATCTTTAATATTAGGGGACTACCGATAGGCATTTTCGCCGATATTACCGATATTTTTTTTTCCGATATGAATATTTGTTAGGACAAAAACCAGCGGTCTTATTTGATGACATCGATCATTCTTAAATTCATCACTCCTAATTATTTATATTTTATATTAGGGGTCTACCGATAAGTATTTTTGCCGATATTACCGATATTTTTTCTCCGATATGAGTGCCGATATGAGTATTTGTTAGGACAAAAATAACAGCGGTCATATTTGATGACGCCATTCTTAAATTTATCACTCGTAATTATTTATATTTTATAATTAAGGGGTCTACCGATATCCAGTTTTGCCGAAATACCGATTTTTTTTCCCGAAACGAAGTTTCCGATGTGTTTACAAGTTCCAGTTCATGACCTACATAGGACTCATAACAAAACGAACCGTCCTTTATAAAAATGTACAAGCATATTAGGTACTCCTTTTGAAACTTCAACCTTGACTCATAATTATTAATTCTAACCAATAGTTTAATGGCTTTTGCACACGGCCACCTTTTATGAATGAAACAATGAGAACAAAGTACAATAGTAATATAGTGAAAATGAGGCTGAAGCTTTGAATGGTTGCCAATGACAACACGTCTTCACACGGTACATTTTGTTATTCCATACGAAACGAAATGTTTTAGACATCTGCGATTCTGCGTGCATCTTTGCTATTAGAGCAATTACGTGAACATAATGTTTACATGTTATCCATTTATTAGAGCAATTACTGTATACTTGGCATCGGCACTATTTACACAGTATTTCTGAGTATACGAAAATCGGCCGATACCTAAACAATATCAAAGCACATGGCACACTGTATCGTGGCTGCACATATTAATACTAGGACTCTTTTGACTATTTCAATACTGGTATCGGGGTCGATATATTAATTTGTCGAGATATTGTAAACCTAAATGATAGTTTTTTTGTTTCCGTTTTTTTTTGGGTCAAAATGTCACTTATTATGAAATATCGGTGACGTCGATATCGGGACCTTTACAGGCTACCGATACCGATATTGCCGATATCCAGATATCGGTGCCGATATATCGGCCAGCCGATATATCGGTAGACCCCTAGTTAAAAGGTCAAATTTTTCGCCTCGCCCTGTCACCTGCATGTGGCATGGTATAGCCGCTCACGTTTGCCGTTGTATCAGCAAATTTAAAATACAAATAAACAAATCAATATGGTTATTTTAAGTTTAATGCTTTGGACGTGCAGGATATCTGTTACTATCAGAACGCTCTCGAATTTCCTCAGTCAATCAAACTTGTAATATAAATAAAACTATTGTGGCCTTGACCGTTGATCACAGCACGCTGTGGGCTGTGTGTACTGTGTTAGACCTCGGCTGGCAAATAAGTCTACGCGAATTTTTTAAAAAATCATTCCTTATCAGAAATGATTTGATTTCATCGTCACGCGCGTGTTAGTCACAGTCACGTATCTTACTGGTAACAAAGCAACAAAAAACTTTTAAAAGAATAATAATTTATTTATTTGATAAATAAAAACCACCGTCGATTCTCGATACAAACCTTCATTTTCATTTCTAAAGATATTCGTTTATCTTAAAAAATAAAATGATTAATACATCAGAAAATGAATTAAGTTTAATAATAAAATAACATGCACTGCGAAATAATGACGATTAATGAGCTCTAACGCGATTTTCCAGTACCTCGGGTGAATAGATACTCCATGGATACACGTCGAACTAATAATTCACACACGCAAAACATCCGGTAATTTTTATTGAAATCTCGTAGAATCACTCAATAGCCTGAAGTCTCGAAGAAAAGCGAGATGTCAACACTGTTTTGAACTAAAAATGCCAGAGTGCATTGCTAGGCCAACCGACAAGGATCGAGCTAACCAAGTTAAGGTGCAAATTTGGCCCTCTTTTGAGCTCGAGGTACTAGGTTTCGACGACTTAGAAAAATCGAATAAGCCGATGAAAAAATGCTAAGTCAAAGAGAGAATTTGGCGGTTCCAATAAAAAACGTCGAGTTAGTGGGGTGGTCGAGCTAACCGAGCTTGAGGTAAGTGGGTTCGACTGTATTGCTTTGTAGAACAATAAATTTTGCATTTAAAAATCTAAATAGTTTTAAAATTTGATTTTTGGCAAGCAACGCCAAAGGCCAAAGTAGTGGCAGTGGTAATGGTAAAAGCACTAGCACCTAGCCTTAGCTGTCAGAACACTTAGACTTAGGCCAAGAGTTCACTAAGACAAAATGAAATAATATATATTGGCTTTATCATGTATTAACTGTATATATTTTTGAATCTATAAAAATCTATATGTTAGGACGCCCTACAAATCACCCAAGTTCTTAAATGTCCTAAGAGCTTTAGTTCATACTAAGGCAAACGCAGCACATAAGCTCTATTTATCTCAACTCATCTGTTACAGAAGCTCCTACTCCTTCAATTCAGAAGATTATTGCGTCCCATCAATATATTTGTTCAGCCGCTGTAAACCTAGGCCATAGCCCACAATTTGGCTAGGCTTTAATCTATAGATTCACTAGGTACACTGGTGCTGTATATGTAGTGCTTGCCTTTTTGATAATCTGCACTCTAATATCTAATAAATAAATAATTTTTTTACATTAAATATCTAAACTTAGAAATATATTTGAGATAGATAATTACAATTGATGCTTGGTTCTGAGTTTTGATTAAAAAAGCATATTTAGGAGTACCAGTAGTTGGACTTTATTTGAATTTTCATATAGATTAGAAATCAGAATATAATTAAATTGAAATTGTTAATCCAAATATAAAGCAGTTTTAGATACAATGTCAAGTAGATGTAGTAATTTAGTATTTACGTAATCTGTAATGCCTAGTTTAAAGTATTTATACAATTTATTTTTATTTAACGTTAATCCTCTTCAGACTCTTCTACTTCTATAAAATAATAAATTATAAATTTAAATCTAAAGAAGAAATTTATTTTTGGTAATCCCTTATTTCAGCGCATTTTATGTTTCAAGTCATCAAAAAAACATTTTTTCAAAGTTACTTCATTAATTATTATTATGAAATCTATTTTAAAATTAAAACATTATTTTTTTGTTGAAATAAAATTACTATTTCTGTGACATTGTTGTTGGAAGTAAGCTTTTAAAATCCTTTATCGAAGTTAAAAACCCCCCTTAAACTCAACAAAACACACGAAAAACTAATTGTAAAGTAAAGCATTAAATACTTTTTTATTTCTGATTTAAGTGTTTAAATTAGTAAAAGTAAGTTATTTTAGTTATTTTGTTCTAAAAATTTTAAATGCGCTGAAATAAGGGATTACCTTCCTTATTTTTTATAACAATATAATTATGACTACAACATGCTAAAAAATTGCTCTACAAATATACGGAAATGACACCACCACAACAACAACAACCAAACAACTTTTTGTTTTGTTTTTGGACAAGTACAACTTGTACTACAAGGCTACAAGGCTTACAATTACAAGGCATGAGTGAGAAATTAAATATAGTATTAGTATGAATATGAAGTATAGTCAGTATATAGCAAACAAATATTTTTTTAAAAGGCCAAAAACAATTATGAAATTGTATTGGCAATGTTGGTGATTTCTAAGCCTACTGTCACTTTAGATGACATAGTTAATTAACTTTTAAACTTAAATTTCTTAATATATTAGTCCAGGCCTTGGTCAAGCCTGGGACCGAACAGAAAAGTTAAATTTCACAACACAGTACACTGTACACAGCGGTAAACTCAGCAGTGTGATCCCATAAAAATTTTTTTTTAAATTACGCCAAGCCGATGTGAGGCTAATAAACTTACTTATTGGAATTAACATGTCGATAACAATAAAATTATCTAGAATAATCAAATACGCTAATCAGTTACTTACAAGTTACACGAGAACACTTTTTAAGTCACGCATCTGTCTTACGAAATTTGACGTAACTATTACTTATTTCCATTCATCAGCTTGCAAAGTTGCCAGATAAATATTGGGAACTATAGCCAAAATGTAATTTTTAAATTTCAAATAAAAAATGGGAGTAAATTTAGAAATTATTACAAATTATAGGGCTAAAAGGGAGAGGGGGTATTTAAACACTTTCATGGAAATGTAGGTAGGGCCAAATTTATAACAAAATCAAATTTGGCATTAAATTTAAAATTTAAAAAACGAAGATGTTGCAGCCACTGGCGTAACAACGGGTTGGCATGGGGGACAGTTGCTAAGGGCGCCAGCTCAAAAGGGCGCCACTAAATCTCTCTCTTTTTTTTTAAATTGTATTTAAATAAATGGTTCACCGACAAAACGGCCCCGACATAACGGTCCCGACAAAATGGCCCTGGACTAATAGATGGAATAAAAGTAAAATGTCCAATCAAATATTAAATTCGTATTTTTACTCACCTATTCAGTGTCAGGTTTTGCTAATAATAAACAATAATAAAGACATCACAATAGTGAATTTAATAGCCTTTACGCGAAATGGTACAAATCGCGGCTGTTTGTTGACAAGAAACAATATATATAATAACATAACAAGATATAATTTTACAATTTTACCACTTTCTTTAAGGGTGAAAAAGTTGACAAAAGCTTAAAATGAAAAAAAAATAATTAATTTTTTGTTGAAAAATGTTAACAATTTGTCTGGGGCCGTTTTGACCGGGACCGTTATGTCGGGGCCGTTTTGACCGGGACCGTTTTGACGGGTCACCTAAATAAATACAGTCGGACCTCTCTGCGTCGAACTCAAAAGGATCCGAAAAAAATTCGACTCACGGAGTTTTTGAGTAAGGGAAAACGGCATAATAGGCGCCGATTAAACAATGACAATGTAGATATTGAGAGGTGGGTGCAACAGCCATACCGGCTAGTACAGGGGTTCTCAACCTTTTTAGATTCAAGGACTACTTGAATAATGTGTGTCTTAGACACGGACCACATCTCAAAATAATGCTACTGCCGTGCTGCAAAGCTAAATATAAATATACTGTTTATATAATAAGTTATTAGTAGTAAACATGTTAGTTAGTAAAACTATACTAATATGCTACAATTTGCGTGCTTCAAAAACAATATTGTAATGCCTTACTTTTATAACGAGCAAATGTCACTTATACTAGTATTAGAGTCTTCTTATTCAATTCTTTTTGCTTACTATAAAAATCTTTAGTCATAAACAGTAAGTAGTATTAGAAAGACTGCTAAATTAGTTTATTTAGTACGAACGATGTTTTGTTTTTATTGAGAACCACTGGGCTTGACAGGAAAGAGAGGTGGTGTCTGATCTTTCAAACAGTGGGATGGGGGAGTAAGATTTTTCTTTTTAAAAAGAGTCACAACATGCAGGAAAGGAACGCGAACTAGTTACCACTCCTTTTTTTGCCCTTGTCATTTTTTGTGAGTGCAAGGGTCGCTTAATCCCTCGTGGAATGCACTAAATTAAGAATTTACGTCCATTGCGTGGCTCTACGGAAAACGTGTTCTGAAATGTCACTCCAGAATAACCAAAACGCCTTGGAAAATTCGTCTAAGAGGTGTTAAAAGCCAAAAATCTCGGAGTTAAGGAGATCTAAAATACATTAGTCTTATGGAATTTGGCTGGGACCTGACTATTAATTCGATATAGGGAGGTTTTCGACTTAGCGATTTCAACTTAGCGAGGTCCGACTGTATTTCACTTTTATCCCCGATAACAAGAATGTGAATAATTAATTATATTTATAGATATTTCTTTTAAACCATTGTAATATTTTTATTATGTTTGTTGCCAGGGGTGGACTGGGAAGTTAAAGCGGCCTGGGAAAAAAACAAAAAGCGGCCCTATCTTCATAACTTTTATTTTCCTTTTGCATTTTTTCCATCCAAACCTGAGGGCCGAGACCCCCAAAATCATGGGTTACTTTACAAATTACAATATACAATAACAGAAAAAAGATAAATCGCATTTATAATTTATATTTATTAAAAAATATCAAGAATGGGTCAATTCAAGTTATAAATCAATTTATTCGGACTCACTGTGATGATGTTTAAAGTATAAGCAACTTTTTTAAAGCTGGGTGCCACTTCGGCTACATGATCTATAATTGTGTCATTATTCAGTTCACTTAAAACATCGGTTTCTGTTGACATACGAAGCATAAAAGCGTCAATGTGAGTAGGAGACAATGAACTTCGCAAGCGATTCTTAATGTATTTCAGTCATGACCGCCCTAGAGTATGGCCGCATACGATATGCGAGGCCCCGAGCCCAAGGCAGCAGATGAGAAGCGAGACCCATGCAAATATTTACATTTCTACATATATTAAATGATATTAAATAAAAAATTAAATTACTTAAATTTTTACTCTATAACAGCATTGACACATGAATGATTACAGTTTTAATTGAAGATCCTAAAACTCAAAAAATATTTAAATAATTAAAATGTTTTGTTTTGGTACGCTAATTAGACAGTTTATATATATATCTTCTACTTCCCCCTTGTTTTTACAACTTACGAGCAAATCTTGTGAGCTTTTGCGGCTGCAAGATCTAAAATACTGGTAAGTTCAGTATTTTCAAGATCCTTAGCAACATCAGTCTCAATTGTCAAAATAGCTAAGTTACTGAGCCGATCTTGAATCATTGTTTTTCCCATAGTAAGTTTTAGTTTCGAAAACCTTCTTTTTCGGAAGCCAAAGTGACAGGAATAGTTGGAAGTGTTTGAATTGCAATGTGTTTGATACGAAAGTCACTATAACGCTTCTTTTTACTGAAAGAATCTGCAAAATATTAACAGGATCGTTGTGGGTAATTGCAGGAATTATGGAACTCAAGGATTGCTACTCATCAGCAAGCATGAAACCACCAAGATCCTTACTTTCGCAGACAGCGAGCTATTCTCAAGATTCATACAGCAATTCAGTAGATCATTGTTTTCTAATTTATGAACTTTATAAAAATTTAAAAAACGACTCATGATGCCTTAGTATTTGTTCAAATGACATGTACATTGACATGATTGCATATCAACAACCTGGTTACAAAATCTGTACTATTTTTTTCTTGTGCATCTACGAATCCTTCATCTTCTCTTTCAAATCTAAATTAGTTATTTCTTTTTCAAAAGGGTTCAAATGGGTTCAACTTCTGTAACTAGTTTGCTTTTATATGTGTGTTGTAGGCGTTCTCACATAACACAAACTTCGTGCAATAAATCCTTGAAGTATTATTGTCAACAAAATAACTTTAATATGCACTCTATATACACAAATATCAAATTGAGGTTACACCTCGTGGAAACATAATCACACAAGTCCAGCCATGTTGAAACACTCTAGAACATTCTCCCGCGCTTTCACTCACGCGACCTCTCCGTCATCACGTGACAACTTCTATGTCTGTGGCAATTTCTTTTGCAAATGCTATTGCTGTTTCAAAACCTTGATTTCAGTAAGATTTCCACCATTTGCAAGTATGTTCTATGCTCTCAACTTCAGTTACTAGACCGACATATATATTTTATAATTCTTTGATGAGGTAATTAAATTGGAACAATATGTCGAACCAAAAAGCATTTGAAACAGTGAAATTGAAGTTCGTAAGTTGTTTTCACAAAGATTCTGCTTCACTTCAAACTTTTGGATCACTACTTTGCTATGGCACTTCGAAAAGTGCATCATCGATTTCTCCTGCTTGATATCGCACTACCTTTATGCTTTCCACATGGCTTTACAATTTTGTTTCAAAAAGGGGTTTCACAGAAATATTTCAAACTTAGTTGGAAAATAAAGCCCATCGCTTTGTTGGAGCAGAAAATAAAATATAGATTGTTAAATTATAAACCGAAAAAAAAATTAAAAATTCAGTGCACCAGGAAAAGTTTTTACCATATAACATAGCAGCAAGTTGTAGCTTTGAATGGTAAAAAGTGTAAAAAATGCCCTGTGATTTAATTGTAAAAAACGACCTTGTGCGCCTCACTTATGCATGATATATTCGCACCGTTGTCGTATCCTTGACCGCGGATATCAGAAACATCTACGCCCAATTTTCTCAATTCAAATAGTAAGACAGTAAGCAGTTGTTGCCCAGTACTTTCTTCCAATTCAAGTCAAATTTAAGTCAAATTTAAAAATAAGAGATTTAGTGGCGCCCTTTTGAGCTGGCGCCCTTGGCAACTGCCCCGATGCCAAACCGTTGTAACACCACTGGTAAAAAGTAGTAAAAATGTTTAGTCAAAGCGTGGGACCCTGAAAGCGCTGGGCCCAATGCGGTTGCCTTGCCCTAAGGCCGGCCCTGATTTCAATTTAGACAAAGATCTCTCACAAGCTACTTGGGTAGACGACAGCGTCAATAAGAGTTTATATGCACTAAAGAGATGCTTGTATGTTTGCCCATATAAACTGTATTTATGTATTACAGAAAAGTAGCAAACGGGACATTTTTTGCAAGATTGATTACTATTATATTTTCCCGGTTTCCCGGCGGCCCAGTCCACCCCTGTTTGTGGCCTTTGCGTAGCTTCTTATCATACAAATGTCAATATGATTTTATAGTCTTTAAAAGAAAAAAATCTTATTATCCCCATCCCACTGTCGATGAAGTAAAGTGGGGGAGGGGAGGGAAGGTGTCTCCTCTCACGGGCTTGTGTCCGTATGTCAAAGCAAGTTGGCTCCTTTCATATGAAACATCATACACCACCTCTCTTTCCTGTCAATCATTCTAGCCGCTATGGCTGCCTCCTCTCAATATCACCATTGTCCTTGATTAATCTGCGCATATTATGCCAGTTTCTATAACTCGAAAACTGAAATAAATAAAGAGCAATTTATAATTGAAATAAACTGCTTCAAACACCAAAAGATTGAACTATTGTAAAACAAAAAACCCGATGACATGTTTCATTTAGATCTTCTAAATGTTCTCGCTACATGGGAATTGTAAGAATCGTACCCAAATATCGAACTAGCTCTGAAAACATTTCTTACAATGCCAACCCCAGTAGCCACTTTTGAAAGGAGTTTCAGCACAGTAAAAATTATCAAAAATTACTTGAGATCGACTTCAAGTCAACAACGCACATCATCTCTAGCTCTTCTTTCCATCGAAAGTGAACTTACCAGTCAAATAAACTTCAATGAAAAAATCACTAATTTTTCAAACATTAAAGCAAGAAAAGTTAATTAAGCTTTGAACCTTTGATTTAGGACATAGGAGTGGATCGGTGGAGTGTTACTTAAATTTAATTTTAATTGTGAGTTTCTATCGTTATGTATGAGCAGAGGCGTAACAACGGCTTGGCATCGGGGCAGTTGCCATGGGTGCCGAGGACTAATCAATCAATAATCAATTTATTGTGTACAATTAAGTATTTAGACCTATTTCTCAATGGCGCCAAAAATGAATTAGCCAAGGGCGCGGATAACCTAGTTACGCTTCTGTGTATGAGATAATAAGTATGACACATTGATACTATCGTTTTTATTTATAATACACGTTACTTCAAGTTTTGCGGTTGTCTTTATTAACGCAACAATATCCTGTTTTATCCATCAATTTATTTTGTATTATGTAGTAAATAATAAACTGCAAATTAGTATTGTTCCTGTCTTATGCATTTTTAAAAATATTCACGTTGTAAGACTGTCACTGTCAGACTACGTAATTATTGTCATAAATAAAATAAGAGAAATTCAATTATTTTTTTCTAAAAAATGAAAAAATCGCGTAGCTGAAACTTGTCAATTTATCAAGGGCGCCAAAAATAAATTAGCCAAGTGTGCCAAAAACCTCGTTACGCCCCTGGTTGCAGCGGAAACCTCAAACTTCAGGCATCGATCTCCATCAGAGACCCTCTGTCGGACGTAGCGTTTATATTAAATTGTATTTTGGCTTACATTTAAATTATGCTCCCGTAGGAGAATTTACAAAGTGATTTATTTGTCTTTTCTTCAACTTTTTTAATGATATATTTAAACAAAGTTAAAGACCAAATAAAAGTATGGTAGTTTTAACTGTTACTGTTAGTAATGTTGACAAGTATGATTACATGTGAGTGATAGGCCCTGTCTATGGTGGATTAAAAGGGGGGGGCTGACCACTGAACGGGCTAAGGCCAGGGGCCCCCAATGATTTAAGGGCCCCCAAACTTATTATGTTGTATAATAAAGGTGGGCAAATGTTCGCATGAATCCCTGACAAATGCCCTGGACATTCACACGACAATGCTGCAAAATATAAGTGGGAAGAATAAAGGAGTCTAGGCTATCCTTCGTGAGAAGTGCAGTGTTGCTCATTATGTGCCGTGCACAGCTCATTCCCTTAATTTGGTTGGGAAAAGTGCTGCAGAAGGTTGTCCTGCTGCAGCCAGATTTTTTTTATCCGTCTACAAAATCTTTATATCTGGCTTGTTGAATCTACTAATTGTTGGCAGGTACTTCAAAAACCACCTTAAAGCAGTGTTTCTCAACCTGTGGTCCGTGGACCGAAAGTGGTCCGCGGAGATGTCCTTGGTGGTCCTCGAGCAAAGGATGAAATATAATTATTTTTTTGGTATTAAAAACACGAAAAGGCGATAGTATAGCGATAGCGATTGCGATAGTATAGCGACTAAAATGTTTTGATGCTATGTTCACTTTTAGCTATACCGGAAATCACATGATGTCACACTAGATTCTATATGTTGTTAGGTTGACATTCAGAAATAATGTTTTGAAAACATTGAGTAAATTAGCCTTAATTTAATATTACAATTATTAAATAAATAAATTAATTAAAATGATGAACACATGGATAAATTTTTAATAAAGAAAGCAACCGTGGTGGATAAATGAGTTGCAGAGGCCAAAAAGCCCTATTATTTAGGGGGGGGGGAGTTTAACAGACTGTTTGAATTGTGTGATGATGTGAAAGACTTTATAAGATAACAAAACAAAAGTTATTGATATTGTATTTGAACGATAACATATGGGTTGCTGTTCTGGCTTACTTTGTTTTTTTTGTTTTTTTGAAGAGCTGAATAAACTTAATTCATATCTGCAAGGAAAGCTTTGGAGTACTCAGAACTGTCTCAGAAAGCTTTAAAAATACTCTTGCTCTTTACAACATCAAATCTTTGTGAATGTGGATTTTCCGCATTGGTTTTTTACAATGAAAACAAAACATCGTTCCCGACTTGAAGTTAAAGATGAACTATGATGGAGTCTTTCAAGTATTACACCTCGTTTGGATATGCAGTGCTCAAATGTGCAAGCTCAAGGCTTACACTAAATAAACTAATATAACAGTCTTACTAATACTAACTACTGCTTATAACTTTAAGTTTTTGTTTATAAGTAATCAATAATAATTGAATAAGGGACCGTCCATAAAGTACGTCACGCTATTTTTTACCATTTTTGACCCCCCCTCTGTCACAAACTGTCACAAATCTCGGGGACCCCCCCCCCTAAAGTACGTCACACTTTCAAAATTTTTTTTAAAAATTAACACCTAATTACAATATTTAATTTAATACTTAAAATACACTTCACTATTAAACTGTATTAAAAAATAAAATTTCCACTTAAAAGTAGGGATGTACCGGATTCCAAATTTTGAAATCCGGTCGGAGCTGAATTTGTCCGGATTTATGAAGTGAAATCCGGCTGGAGCCAGAATCAGATTTGTTGAAATGGCCGGATTCCGGATTTTCCGGAGCCATTATGAATATATATATATATAAATTAGGAATCTACCGGCCAGCCGGATTTATGAAGTGAAATCCTGCCGAAGCCGGAGCAGGATTTTTAAAAATAGCCGTATTCCGGATTTGCCGGAGCTGGAGCCAAAATCCCGTACACTTAAAAGAACTATCAGATTATTAAAATGACATTAATAGTAGAATAGTTAATTGTCAACAGTTGTCACAGTTATTCAATGAAACAGTAACTCAATCTAGATCGAATTTGAAAACACAAATTGCAAAAATTAGACTTGACAATTATCATTTATCTGCTACCTTTTCATTTACAATCGGTGAGGTCAAGTTTTAGATAATCTTCCTATTAAGCATTCTATTGACACAGGATAAGAAGTAGATTAGCGAAACTTAAACTCAACTAGTGATTAAATAATAAAAAGGAAACAAAACAATTTGACTAAAAAAGACTATATTGACAAATTATGTGACCAACTCATGTGCTATATTGAATCTGTTTATTATGGTCCTATGAATTATGTTTCATTCAAAAATATTCACTGGACGTCATCTTACAACGGTGAAGGGAAGTGTTCATCCATAGTTACGACTGACATCAATCTTTCACCATCATCGTTTCCAGGAAGGATAATTGCAGACAGATCAACTCGTCCTCATCTAGCCACTCAACAGCCTCTGTATGTGCATTTTCTCTTCTGGCAATAACTGCCATAGGTTCTCTTTGCCTTCTAGAAGCAATTCTCAAAGGACGGATGCGTTTTATCTGAGTTGATTCTTGAATAGTTTGGGTGGGCACATTCTCATGAGCCCGAGCTCTGTGTTGTCCTGTATGTTTCTTCAACATTGTTTGTGAGGCAAAATATAAGTGACATACTTTGCAAAGTCGATCAAATAAGCTGGTAATCATATGGTTCGACTTTGAAAACTCCTGTTGATCTTAGTATGTCATCAAATGTGAGATTTTGTGATATAAACAAGAAAGGAAATTTATGAGAATCTGCATCTGCTCTTTCTGAAGCTTTGAGTCCATCAATTGTTTGGTTGATTGGGATTGGAGGAGGGAAGAATCTTGACGGTAAAACGTTGAAATATGAGCTTCGTGCTTTGTCTCAACATTGATTGTTCTGATATTTAACAATATGAGTGAAATTTTGGCTGGTGCGAAGATGATTGTCAAACCATCCCTGATCCTTCGATATGAGTCCTGCTCCATCCAATTCAGATTTATGAACAGCAAATTCAGTAGAAACGCATGTCATGCTATTTTGACATAAAACTAATTCTAATGTTTCACAAAATTTTTGAAAATTGTTTTTAAAGCTATTTAAATTTTACTAAAAAATATAAATAAATTAGAAAAAAAAATAATAATAAATGTTTGACATCACACATGGCCTGACCCCCCCTCCCCCTGTCACAAAGTGTCACACTTTCTTAGACCCCCCCCCTCGGAGCGTGACGTACTTTATGGACGGCCCCTAATACTATAAGACTAGTGTAAGTGACATTTGTTCGTTACACAAGAAAGCCTTTACTATCTGTTTCCATTCAATATTGTTTTAGGAGCACGCGAATTGTTGCATTTCAGTATAGTTTTACTAACTAACATGTTTAGTAAGAACTGGTTATATACAAAGTATAATTTTTCCTATGTAGGTAGAAGCATGCAGCCGGGGAGCGTAGGATGGAGGAGGCTACAGAAAGAAGAGCTATGAGAAAGGCTAAAACATTTGGTAGCACAGAACTCATGTGTAAAAGCTGTGGTAAAGACTGACACTCAAGGATAGGACTGCACAGCCACTCGAGGAAATGCAACCCAACTCAACAGTGATGCACCATCGTCTCGCGAGACGGATGACGGAAGGATGCTGATTATAGAAGCATGAGACCTTGGGTAGTTGGTAAGTACACTTTCACGATGGTAACAGGCGAAAACAATATTTAAATTATCACTTACTGTGGGCTGGGGGCCCAAATGTAGTTTTTTTATATTAAAAACTGATCATAATAATTCTCCGACTTCCAATGTAGGTAGAAGCATGAAACTTTGGGAAGTTGTTAAGTAGCCTCTTGCAACGATAATTGGCTTAAAATAATTTTAAAATTCATACTCATGGGGGCTGGGGGCCTAAAAACCGTTTTTTTTTCTTTTACAGAAAATCGCTAGTTTTCCACTTTCCCGTATAGGTAGAAACATGAAACTTTGGGAAGTTGTTGAGTACAATCCGGGATGGTAACAGGCGAACTTTTTTAATTTTTAAATCCTTTATATTAACTCGTGGTGTCTGCGGCCGACCGACCGACCTTGCTTGCTTGCTTGCTTGCTTGTCGCCAAAACTTTTGCTCGATTTTTAACCCACTTGCTCGCAAGATAGCGAGCTGAAATTTTGCAGGCAGTTTTGTACCGATGATAAAAACAATGTATCAAAATTTCAGATCGATCGCATGTACCGTAATTAAATTATTGATTTTTTAGATTATTTTATTTATTCCTATGTATCATGCTATTTTTTTAGATAGAGCGTCGCGGTGCGTATTATATTGAACAACCTTTCTGTCGCGCAATAAGGTGCGTATTTTATTGACAGCTCTTTTTATAAACATATTCCTGATCGGTGCGCATTATATTAAACATGTTTTACGACACAACTGCAATTTTGTATGTCTGGATGGTCTGGCGCTGCGTATTATAATGAACATTCTTTTAATTACTTCTCGTACATAAAGGATTTATAGTCAAAAACTTGGTTTTTTACGGGGTTTTCTTATTATTTTTTAAATTTATTTATCACTCACTAGGGGCCCGGAACCCAAATGTAGTTTGTTCGCCTTATATCAAATATGAGCTAAATTACAAATAAAAAAAACTTTGGATACTCTGTAAATCTATTTTTACAAATCTTGGAAGATAAAAATTTGATGGCCTATATTAAAATTCGTTAGAGCATGAAAATTATATTTTTTCAATCTTTTGTAGCCAAGGGCCCCTAATCTCTTTTCGTAAATGTTTAAGATATTTTAACCATTCGATTTCACTCGATTTTTTAAAACAAATTTTGACTAACAAGTATATTCATCGTGATCCAAATTAAATAAGTTGTTGTTTTGAAATATAAAAATTACACCAATAGGGCCCCCGGCCCTTATTTTAGTTTTTTTTAAAGACTTAGTACATGTATTTTATTCATGCCACGGCCATTAAGGAAGTTTTTGGGTACGCTCCAACGAAGGTTTCTGCCATTAAAAGTAAAAGTTTTAAATACACCACTTTTTATGGGCTGGGGGCCCGTATGCCATTTTTTAAACATTCGTTATATAAAAGGTAATTTAAAATGTGGCTACTGGGTAAATGGATGAATTATTGACCAAATTTGATTTTAAAGAAAAAAAAATTATATAGGATAATGAACTTCTAATGTCTGTTCCTTCAGGGCCGGGACCCAAAATATTTTTTCCTAAGCATTTAAGCTTTTTACCTTTAGATTTTAAATAATTTAAATAAATATATACACGTATCTCTATCATGACCTAGATTGAAATCCCCAGACGTTATGAGATATGCACAACCTGCATCCATTTAGCACGGGGGCCCATAATGTCATTTAAGTACACATTTGATTTTTACACGACCTTGACAAACAAGTATATCCATCATGATCCAGACTGAAATCAACCAAGAGCAGCCTTCCAGCAACTCAAGAATGTTTGGGTCTCCAACAACTTAGGCAGCAAGTTAAAAGTAAGGATTTTTAACGCTATGGTGAAACCTGTGCTGCTATATGGAGTCGAGACATGGAGAACAACGGTAGTAAACCTGACCAGAATCCAGTCCTTCAACAATTGTCTAAGAAGGATACTCAGAATTCACTGGCTGGACAAAATCAGCAACCTGGAACTGTGGCAGTGGACAAAGCAGAAGTCAATTGAGGAAGAGATTCTCCAGAAGCGGTGGAGGTGGATTGGCCATACACTAAGAAAATCTGCTTCTAATACAATAAGGCAAGCCCTGAAAGGGAACCCACAAGGTAAGCGGAAAAGAGCCCGTCCAAGGAACACTTGGCGCCGAGAATTGGAGGCAGACATCAAGAGAATTGGCCATGAATGGAAGATCCTGGAGAAGCTGGCCCAGGATAGAGATGCATGGAGGTCTCTCGTAGATGGCCTATGCCCTTGGAGGAACCGCAGACGCTGACGATGATCGGTGGATGGCCCTCATGGAATAGAAGACTCAACAACAACAAATGCTAGAGATGTCTGAATGTTAGTATTGTCTGTAAAAGTTGTCTGTTTGTCAATGTTGTCTGTCTGCCTATAATAGTTGTTTGATTTTAAGTTTTTGTCTCTAAGGTAGTTAGAGTTTTATGATTGCAAGTGTTGTCTGTATGTAGAGTTGTCTTATTGTCAATGTAGTTTTTTGCAGTAAATTCTTGTATAAATTGGAAAAAAAACCCTCATATATTATATATTTACCTCATTTGTCACTGCCGCCTAACGTTAAGGGAAATCACTCTGCTTTGTTTTAAATTTTGCGTTGTAAGAAGTGCTGATTGACGCAAATAGTTATTTTTTGGTGCAGTAATTTGATGCACTGCTTTCGAAAATTAGTTTAAAAATCGTGTGGTGATTAGCACTGTAAAAATCTCTATCTCTATATCTATAAGACGCATTTGTTGTCTGTCTGTCTGTCTGTTCCCTAATAACTCAAGATCCAGACAACCAAATAACGTGAAATTTGGTACACGTACACAAAATTATACCGGAAGGGTTATTAAACAGGTTTCGTTCCATAAATATAAGATACTGGGGGCCGGGGGCCCAAAATGTAGTTTTTCCTTATATGAGCTATATAAAATAAAAATTATTGAAAATTAAGACGTAAAATAATGACGCAAAATAATAAACATTTTGGTGTCAAGATTAACAAGAAGGCAACTATCGCCATAAAATAATTGTTTTGCTATTGTTGTTGATTTGTTGTTGTTGCTTTTGTTGTTGTAGTTTGTTGTTTTGTTGTTGTTGCTTTGTTGTTGTTGTTGTTGTTTTGTTGTTGATGTTTTTGTTGTTGTTTTGTTTTTGTTGTTTTTGCTGTTGTTTTGTTTTTGTGGTTGTTTTTGTTGTTGTTGCTGTTGTTGTTTCTGTTGTTGTTGCTTTTGCTGTTGTTGCTTTTGTGTTGTTTTTGCTGTTGTTGTTGTTGTCCACATCCCTTGCCCTGCGACGACAATGCCCTTCATGTTGTTGTTGCTTTGTTGTTGTTGCTGTTGTAGTTGTTGTTTTGTTGTTGTTGCTTTGTTGTTGTTGCTGTTGTTGTTGTAGTTGTTTTGTTGTTGTTTTGTTGTTAATTTTGTTGTTTTTGTTGTTGTTTTGTTTTTGTTGTTTTGTTGCTGTTGCTGTTTCTGTTGTTGTTTTTGTCGTTGTTGCTGTTGTTGTTGCTGTTGTTGTTGTAGTTGTTGTTTTGTTGTTGTTGCTTTGTTGTTGTTGCTGTTGTTGTTGTAGTTGTTGTTTGTTGTTGTTTTGTTTTTGTTGTTTGATTTTGTTGTTTTGTTTCTGTTGTTGTTTTTGTTGTTGTTGCTGTTGTTGTTAAACCCGGGAATAGCCGGGTACTTGCCCCTAGTTATTCTATAAATGCTTTGTTTAATTTACAGGAATATTTCGTGTTTATCATACAAGGATAAGTTACTTGGGTTTTTGAGCCAAAAAAAAATGGGCGCCATAGGTGCCCTACAACCTCAATTTAAAATTACTTTGTGTACATTTAAGGTAGTTTAATATTACGTAGCTATCATACAAGGACAAGTTTATTGGGCTTTTGAAAAAAGTGGGCGCCGTAGGCGCCCTAAGGGGCCGTCCATAAATGACGTCACGCACCTGTCACACTTTTGTGACGTTGCGTGACGAGGGGGAGGGAGGGGGGTTGAAGAAATGTGACGTCACATCAAAAGGGTAACTTTAAATAAAACTTCCACTGAAATATTTGGTCGCTTACAATTTATTTAATGACTTTTTTTCTTCTTTTTAAAAAAAAATCAGTGCTTCTCAATGTGCTGGTCGGTAGGCCATCAGACACTGGTTGGCGTATGCTATCAAGACACGAAAATTTAATCTAATTATAATCCTTAAGTTTGAGAATCCACAAGATAACATATGAAATTGTTACACTGCGTCGTTTGATGTTGACATCAAAGCATTTGTGATCTAACCGCAGCTCCGTTTGGTTCTCTCATGCCCGTTACCACAAAATATACAAGTTTATGTATGCGTTACAGACTCTAGGTCCTGCTCATGTGACTCGGGGATTTGGGGGAGCGTCTTTAGTACGAAAATGCTACTGGTGAGTTTTACAATCATGACAAGTGTCTAAAAATGATTTGAATAGGATTATGTGTAGATATTTTAAGTCAAAACGACACGAATATCTTTTTTCTTTAAAAGGAGAGGGGGGAGGGAATCTATTTGATAGAATTAAAAACGTTTTAAGTTTGATATAATTTGTTTCGATGGTTTTTTATAAAACGCCCCTTGCCATTCTAGTCTTCTAGATCAGTGCTTCTCAAAGTGGTGGTCCGCGGACCGATGCCAGTCCGTGGGCCCATCCGCTGCCGGTCCGCAGATGTTCTCAAAAACGGACAGAAAAAATTGTCAGTGCAGGGAAAATAGTGCACCGGTCCCTGGTACAATGGAAAAAATTCCTGCTGGTCCGCAATACTAAAAAGTATGAGAAGCACTGTTCTAGATATAATGGTAAATGAGCCCATTTAAAATTAGTCAAGTATTCATTAACTTTATTGAATGCATCACATTCTTGACATTGCAATTCGAGAGGAGAACAAAACAACTTTTCTTCTTAGCTCAGTTTTTAAGGCATTAATTTTAAATATCACAGAAATGATACGTGATAAAGACAAGTCATGTGGATTAAGATTATTGTCACTCGTGTCAATATAAATGAAAGTAGGGTAGATTTAGGTTACTTCATATAGTGCGTAGGTAAGAAATCTACAAAGTTGTCAAATTTTTAAAAAAATGCATTTTCTGGAAGGAACCTGTTTA
Source organism: Ampullaceana balthica (assembly GCA_944989445.1). Taxonomy (NCBI): domain Eukaryota; kingdom Metazoa; phylum Mollusca; class Gastropoda; family Lymnaeidae; genus Ampullaceana; species Ampullaceana balthica. The sequence goes on from CALYLW010001849.1 coordinate 38,264, forward strand.
ATAATGGGCATATGTTCCAAGCGTACACGTACACATGACGTATTTTAATATATCTAGCGGATTGTAGTGGATGTTATATGTCCCAAATGAGTCTGCATTACCCCCAAGAATTCCCTTTTTGACCCCAGTTCAGGTTATTTACCTCTGTTCGCCGACCTCTGTCTTTCGGGATGCCCGTCAGTCAATTGAGGGATTTTAAAAAAAATACATTTTAAAAATGTTATTTTTAAATAAATTTTTTTCTAAACAAAGACGTTAACCGTGATGATCAATAGTCAATGTTTAATTTGTATTCATTAAAATAAAATATAAGCTAAGGATGTTAACACAGTTCGTTTTCTGAAGGCCGTTTAAACGTTTTTAAAAATGATTCACGCAGGTTACGATATTTCAATTTAGATCTTCACTAAATTAATAATAAATACTTAAATGACAATAAAAGTGATTTGAAACATACTTATTTTCAAATAGAAAATTAAAGTTTTTTTTGTGTTTCTTTGTTTTTTTTTAAATTTATTTTTGTTGTTTTGTTTTTTTTAGGGGGGGGGGTCAAAGATTTGTGACGTATTTTTAGAGGGGGGGGTCTAAGTTTTTGTGACGTCGCGTGACGAGGGGGGGGGAGGGGGTCAAAAATCGGCAAAAATCGCGTGACGTTATTTATGGACGGCCCCTAAATAAAAAGGGCGCCGCAGTAAAACCTATAGCCTATTATATACATACTTTGTTAACATTTTAGGATATATTTCGTATTTATCATACAAGGATAAGTTACTTGGGCTTTTAACATAAAAATTACTATTATAAAATACTTTGGGTACATTTAAGAAATTTTAATATTACGTATTTATCATACAAGGACAAGTTAGTTGGGCTTTTGAAAAAGGTGGGCGCCGTAGGCGCCCCTAAAAAAGGGGGCCGCCACGGCGCCGCAGCACAAACTAATCCAGTATATTTAAATGCACATGAAATCCATAGCCCCAGTATCAACTCACATATATAAACTTATAAGGGAAGTGTGCAAATAAAAGACATTCTATTGTCATATCTCACATGTATTTTTCATGAAAGCCGCACTAAAAAGCATCGCTATCGAACTATTAATAATGAGGTTGTAATTGAGACAATTTAATTAGGCAACAAAATTGATGAGAAGATCATATTATTTTCTTTAACTTCTGTTAAATTGCAATCTAAACGCCTATGCGACATACAATTATTTATTTGTATCGCTTACACTTTGTATTGCATGTAACTAAAGAGGATTAATAGTAATATTTAATTCGTAGAAACAATTCATTTTTGATTCCTAGTTATTTAAAATTTAGAATACTATAACTTTAATACTCTTTATTGTCTTTTTGTTAACCACGTTTTATTCATTTGCATAATAGATGGAAATATCTACGTTGCTGAATTTGAATTACTTTTATTCAAGTGGCACGCCACTTGACTTCGATCTCTTTAATAAGGGATAACATTTCAATGAATCCTAGGATTCTCCTACCACCAGTATAGAATGAGTTCGATTATAACAAAATATGTCGCAGTGGCGTCACTAGGGGGATGCGGAGGGCGCGGGCCCCCCGGGTGACACCATCAGGGGGGTGACACCAAAATGTAAAATTCTGAATGTTCTCATTATTTGGCAATGGAAAACTCGGAGGATTTCTACAGGTTAAGTCGTGAGGGGGTGACACCATGGGCGTAGGGAAGGGGGGCAAGGGAGGCATTTGCCGCCTACATTTGAGAAAAAAATGTCATAAAGTTGTTACCTTAAAACTGAACTAAATTTCCTGAAAGTTTATTACATGGAAGACAGTTTACATTTATCCAATATAAAAAAGAATTATATCTGCAAGTATAACTGATTACATTACTGGTTGTTCTAAATATTCTAGTTGTTTAGCAATTTCTGTAACATTTTCAGCAAAAATCCGCAAGCTTTTATATGTATGTGACCATCTAGTTTCACAAAGCAAAGAAACATTTGGAATTAGGTTTCTTTGCTGATTACTTTCTCAGAAAAACACTATAATTGACTTAATTGTTCATATTGTGTTTCGTACAACATTCACATTATTTAAATTGTTCACAACAAGATTTAGTTTATGTGAACTGCAATGTAAAAATGCTGCTTTTGGATATTTTTTTCTAATTATTGCTTGGACTTCTCCTTCTTTACCTGCCATTGTAGAACATCTGTAGTATCCTTGACCAACAAGCTTTGTCATATTTAATCAAAATTCTAATGAATTAGTAATGATGGTGTTGGGTAAACCTTCAGCTGTTCTATTGACAATTGTAATATATCCCAGGAATTCTGCAGTGATCATCATTTTCCCATTTTGTTGTTTGACAAATCTAACACCAAGTGACATCTGCTCAATGCCTCCTGAAATGTCATTTGTCACGTCGGCAAGTATAGAAAATGCAACTGAATTATTTGCTTCACGAACAATGTCTTCACCCAAGAGAGACCTACAAATTTTGATTTTAGTGTTTTGCTGTAATTGCCGAGATACACTCAGCGGTTACCCGTCAAAACGGCCCCAGACAAAACGGCCCCGGTCAAAACGGCCCCAGACAAATTGTTAACATTTTTTTAAAATATATTTTTTTTTGCATTTTAAGCTTTCGTCAAATTTTTCACCCTTAAAAAAGTGGTAAAATTGTAAAATTATTTCTTGCGATGTTATTACATTGTTTCTTGTCAACAAACAACAGTTATTGGTACCATTTCGCGTAAACGCTATTAAATTCACTTTTGTGGTGTTATTATTATTGTTTATTGTTAGCTAAACCTGACACTGAATAGGTGAATAAAAATACGAATAATTTTGATTGTAAATTTTACTATTAGTCCATCTATTAGTCCAGGGTCATTTTGTCGGGGCCGTTATGTCAGAGCCCAATTGTCGGGGCCGTTTTGTCCGGGGCGTTTTGTCGATGAACCATACTCCGCAGTACAAGAACCAATTGACAAACGATTACCAAGAACTTCATCTCCAGGTAAGAGTTCATACAAATTACCAGAATTTGATTCTGTTTCACGAAGTGCTAAAACATGCATGCAGAAAAATAGGATTGTAGAAATGATGGGACCCAGTTTGTTGCGATTTTCTTGAATTTGTCTTCTAAATGATGAGTCTAACTGCTCATCTATAGAAACTGCTTTGGCTTCCAATAAAGCAAATAAAATTGCTTGCATCTTCATGAGAGCCTTTGTGCCATAATGTACTTTGCAGGTTGCTACGTGCATCTTCGTTAAAATCTTTATATTTTGTACATGGTTTGATGACAAGTACCCACTGAACTCACAGAATTACTTTTTGCAGAAACAACACGCAATATTTGCAAAAGGCACCTATTAACATTTGCGAGTATACAAGCTACGGTGAATAGTCTGATAACCATGCATATCTAAAAACTCTGTTTCCCTAACTGCCAGCTCTAAAATCATAATTTTTATCAAGGGTCCAACAATCACGAATCAGCTGCAATTTCAACTTATTTGAAAGGTCGTATGTCCAGACATACCTTCCAATATCCAATTTAGGAAATGAATAAGTGTTAGCGACAATCAAATTAGGAACAGTTGCTTCAGTTGTGTCTGGCTGTTGAACGTGTACTGTTGTCCTCAATGCCAATGATAAGGATGCTGCAGACGCCCCAAAATCTTCTAATAACGGCATTTCGCAATCCCACGATTGGTCTACTTTTCGATTTTTTTTTAGCCTGTAAAAAAATTTCTGATATCCATCCTTGGTAATCCTGCAGTTTCTACACCCACGTATATTATTCCACAGCAAAATTCAAATTTCTCGTGAGAACTTAAGTTTTTAATTTATTAAATCCATTAATAAATGTTGTATTTTAGCTATTACATCACTTATTTGTAAGTCTTATTAATTTCTAAGGCTTTTTTCGACCCTTATTTTATACTGAACTTGAATTTATTTGAAAATTGTACCTGTATGGCATTGTCGGTTAAAATAAAAAAGTGGGGTTTTTTTTTGGGCCCCACCTGGAAAAATTCCTAGTGACGCCCATGGGTGACATAATGGGCTACCGCCCCGGGTGACACCGACCTTAGTGTCGCCTCTGTCTTGTCGCTTGTTCATTCTGTTCGGTTTTTTAAAATAAATATATATTTCTATTATTCCCACACTCCAGGTAGGAACTAAGTCCTATCACAAGTTCATATCTCTTGTTCATGTTATTTGTATATTTTAGATATCTAGTAAGTCAGTGAGTATAAAATAACAGGAAATTGGTTACGTTAACAAAATTGAATTGCTTTTATTCTACTGTTCACATTTAAGACTGAGTTGGATTAGAAAATCTTAAATTACTATTTATTTTTAAATTTTAAAATGTTCCATAAAAATTAATAACCTGCGTTGGAGATGAAAATTCATTTCATTAACCTTTCTTTCCCCTGTGGCACACTTGACTAGGTAGATCAGTGGTTCTCAAACTTTTTTGGCCTGCCACCCACTTTCCAGTAAAAAATATTACTCAGCACCCTCCCTCACGAATTAAAAATAATTATTATTCTAACACAGGGATAGGCAAACTTTGATACGCTGGCCACATGCGGCCAGTCAGAGTATATTATGCGGCCCGTAGTCATGTACATGTGGCGATCTTGTGTCTTGTTAATTTTCTTTGCTTAGAATCAATATACATAATTTGCAATCTCTGTCACGTCTGTCTGTCATGTCTGTCCGTGACGCTACTAATATTAGAAAGCAGCGCACCAAATTACTGCACCAAAAAATAACACTTTTCGAACGTTCCGCATAAAATTGTTCAATCAATATACCCATGTCAATATTACGTACGTAATTATAAATTTAATTTTCTATATTAATATATAACATTCGTTTTTCGGTTTATGAAATTTACAAATGGTTGTCGTTTGGTTGTCAAGTTTCGATGCGTTTTGAACTACAAAGCCATTATTTATTACTGCAAATGAAATTTGCCAACTTATGCTTCAGTTTAGCGTTTGTTTTTCTTTTATACACTTTGAGTTTGAGATTGCATATTTGTATTTTTTAAAAAATAACATATTTAAAAATCGGGCCCCTCCCCCTAATAGTTTTTTTCATTATTGTTATTTACATTTAAAATTTTAATGCGTCTTAGACTAATTTGGAATACAAAATCTTTGCTTTTAATATAGAACTGGAAGGTGTGCTGACTTGACAATAATGAAAACGTTTATTAGAATTCCTGAAGCGCGTATATTAAATTTTATATACGATTACCTGTTGATACTTTAGTATTTTCTTTTATCCAGTGATTAACTTTCCTTCAAATGTTTCATGCAAAATAAATAGTTCATTGTTATTCATATTTGTAAATAGTTACAATTTTTTATTTACATGTTTTTGATAATATAAAGGTAACGCGTGGACCAATGGGCAGTGGCGTAGCTAGGGGGCGGGCGGTGGGGGCGGTCCGCCCCGGGCGGCACACATTTTGGGGGCCTTTGAAAAGTATAGCGCTTTCTGACAACCACCTTTTTTCTTTTGGAAGAGGAACACCCGGGTGAAAATAAAATATTCGTACTTTCAAGTCGTAATTAACGGATTCTCACAACATTTTTTTTAATTACATTACATACTGTTCGCTATAACTAACGTATAACCGTTAAGAAATTTAAAATCGCATAAAAATTGTATCGCTTTTTTTAGGGCTGCGGAAATTATCGATTAATTTCTCGATTAATCGTTAAAATTTTTATCGATTAAATATCGATTAAAATAATTTTAATCGATAAAAGTTCGATTAAAATTTAAGAAAATATTTATAATATTTAAAAAAAAATTTTCATAAATAATAAATGATTAATAATTAATAATAATTTATATATATTTTTTTACGTACAAACATCTCCCGCGTAATATTAAAATTAATTTTATTAATGTATGTTGACCGGCAGACGTCAACTAAAAAATGGCTGACAGCCAGAGCCGTCCTTACACCATTTTGGGCCCCGGGCAAAGAAATAGTGTTGGGCCATTCACCCGCAGGAATAAAAAATGAATATATATAATATATATAAATAATAATATTCCCATGGGGCCAATATGCTAGTGGGCCCCTGGGCAAATGCCCAACGGGCCTATGCGTTAAGATGGCCCTGCTGACAGCATCAGCGCAGTTAAATTTAAACATATATCCAGAAAGTTGAGCAAATATGTTGTTTTTAAATCCCTTATATTAACTTCACCGCCGTCTCATTCGTCCCTCGACCGCGACCTCGTTCGTCTCGTCCGCGGAAAAAACAAAAGTCGAAAATGACCCACTTCCAGTGAAGCCATCGAGCTGAAATTTGGCACACGGACCCATCTCACCTATCAATGCATCGTATCAAAATTTCAGATCGATCGATCGTACGTCCCGTAATTAAATTAATGCATTTTTAGTTTATCTGTACTATATAAATCACTATTTAGAACGTTTAGTCGTCGTCTGCTAGAGTTTTGACCTAGTTTTAAAGCCAAGGGAGATAATTTGGTTTCAGTCTGTAAATGTTTGTCACTTTTGAACATAATCAATACTTTTAGTTATGTCTCATATATAAGGGATTTATAGTCAAAAACTTTGTTTTTACGGGGTTGTTTAATAAGCTAACTGCGGTTGGCAAAGTCGAAGATGGTGAAAAAGTTTACTGTATTACTGTGTTTACGTTTAACTGCCATAAACAATTCTCTTTTAAAGTCTCAAATACATCGCTGACGTACCACCTTCAGCAGAAATGAAGTATCAACACATTGTCATGAAATTTAGTTCAAAATATTCTTAATTTTTAATGTCCGTGAGAAATGTTCAGTTTAATGACGTCATAAATTTCTGTTTTTGGTTTTAATCGAAATTATCGATTATTTAATCGATAATTTTTCAAAAGTTAACGATTAAAATTAAATTAATCGATAACAGCCCTTTTTTTTAAATTAAGTGGTATAAATCACAGTTGACACTTTTATTTTTATAAGAAAACAACACAAAGAACACATAACGCTGGACCGAATATAATATTAAAATCGCCGCGACAGTTATTGTGTGGATTTTTGACATGCACAGAATGATACGCGAACTAGTACCTACATGGCATGGTGGTTCAAATATTGTGTTTAACTTGCAAGTAGTATTTTATATTACTGTTTAAGTTTTCAGTAAATTATTCTAATAGGTAATTTATTAAAATTTAACTTTTTTTTTGGTATTATTTTATTTTCATTTGAGTAGCACAAACAAAGTTTGTGTGTTTCATTAAAATACGTTTATTCACTAAAAATGTTACACCTATCCTATTAAAGTAATGATTAGATAGTTTGAATTAGTCTATTTTTACTGAAAATGATTACGATTTTTGACAAGACAGATTAATCGCGATTGTTGTTTTTTCTCTCCAAATTTTGCATAATGGTGAAAGTTTGTTAAGATCGTGGATTGTGTATTCACCATTGAAGAAAATTATTATTATATTTTTTTTGGTGTTTACTGTTTGATGATCTTTTCCTATCAAATTTTAACACGGAAAATGGTTTTAACAAATAGAGGAAATTTAATCTCAAAATAAGTCAACACGAGTAGAGTTTACTGCACATTCGATCATTTTCCCAATGGAAGGAATTAGACATAAGAATTGGACAAGGCGCAACTTTTGATAAACGACAACAACAGAATATTGATAAAGAAATAAGAAAAAAATTATAGAAAATTCTCACAGTACTTGATCTAATTAGATTCTTAGCAAAACAAAATTTGGCGTTGAGGGGTCATCGTGAAAGTATTCATGAGGAAGACATCAATTCAATTGAAAATAGAGGAAATTTTCTAGAGCTATCTGACTTTTTCACTAAGTACGACCCAGTATTATGTGAACATTTAGTAAAAATTAAGATGGGTAGTAAATAATTAATTACTTCCTCCCTTTTCTTGTGACCTTTGTCATTGTGTGCGTGGGCGTAGGGAGGGGGGGCAAGGGGGCATTTGCCCCCCCCCTACATTTGAGAATTTAATTTTTTTTTATTAAATGCATTAATAAATGTTGTATTTTAACTATTACAGTACTAATTTGTAAGTCTTATTAATTTCTAAGCTTTTTTCAACCTTTATTTTATACTGAACTTGAATTTAATTGAAAATTGTACCTGTATGGCATTGCCAGTTAAAATTTTTAAAAAGTGGGATTGTTTTGCCCCCCCCCTGAAAAATTCCTAGCGACACCCATGCTTGTGTGTTTATTTATTCTTTTTATCTGTACGTAATAACTTTTTCACTGATATAGAATGTCTTTTTTAATTTTAAATATAATTTTAATACTTGTGTTAAGTTACTTGTACTGACGAAGGTATCAGACGAACCGTCTACTTTTGTATCAGTGAGAAAGTAAAGCTTTAATTTATTGTTTACATCAAAATAGTTTGTTTGTGTATCTTGAATTGTATTTGAAAGCTTCAACGTAGTCCTATAGAATATGAAGATGTTGTACCCAAGTATCAGGTCGTTCGTCGTAGTCCTATAGTCCTATAGTATATGAAGATGTTGTACCCAAGTATCAGGTCGTTCGTCGTATATAGTCCTATAGTATATGAAGATGTTGTACCCAAGTATCAGGTCGTTCGTCGTAGTCCTATAGTATATGAAGATGTTGTACCCAAGTATCAGGTCATTCGTCGTAGTCCTATAGTATATGAAGATGTTGTACCCAAGTATCAGGTCGTTCGTCGTAGTCCTATAGTATATGAAGATGTTGTACCCAAGTATCAGGTCATTCGTCGTAGTCCTATAGTATATGAAGATGTTGTACCCAAGTATCAGGTCGTTCGTCGTAGTCCTATAGTATATGAAGATGTTGTACCCAAGTATCAGGTCGTTCGTCGTAGTCCTATAGTATATGAAGATATTGTACCCAAGTATCAGGTCGTTCGTCGTAGTCCTATAGTATATGAAGATGTTGTACCCAAGTATCAGGTCATTCGTCGTAGTCCTATAGTATATGAAGATGTTGTACCCAAGTATCAGGTCGTTCGTCGTAGTCCTTTAGTATATGAAGATGTTGTACCCAAGTATCAGGTCGTTCGTCGTAGTCCTATAGTATATGAAGATGTTGTTCCCAAGTATCAGGTCATTCGTGGTAGTCCTATAGTATATGAAGATGTTGTTCCCAAGTATCAGGTCATTCGTCGTAGTCCTATAGTATATGAAGATGTTGTTCCCAAGTATCAGGTCATTCGTCGTAGTCCTATAGTATATGAAGATGTTGTTCCCAAGTATCAGGTCATTCGTCGTAGTCCTATAGTATATGAAGATGTTGTTCCCAAGTATCAGGTCGTTCGTTTGATTACATAAATCCAAGTCGCGAGAAAATATGGTCACATTATATGTGAGCACTAAAGTTAGCCACGTACCGTAGCGTAGGTTCTGTTGACCTTTAACCAGCGCCCCCCCCCCTCCCTAACTTTTGATTCGACACACTTTCCCCACCCCTAACCGATAACAATAATTATTTACACCTTTTAGAAGAGTTATAACTATTAATTCTTATTATGATTTTTCTTATGATATTTAAAATAGATGCAACCATTTTGTAAGTTAAAAAATATATGATTCTTAAGAATAGTGTCCAACTAATAAAAATAAACAGCTCTTGATTTTAACGATTTATCTTTGATCATTATTTCTTTGTTTATTTTTAATCAGCCCCCGAACCACCACTTTTTTTCAAGGATATTTTTCTTATCATTTCAAAAATATTCCCCCTCCACACACACCCCAGCTCCATATATTATTAGCAGGGTCGCATTTAGACTTGTTAAGGCCCTCAGCTAGTTGAGATACGGGGCCCTTCATAAGTCCAGATGTTCCATGTCAGTGCCAATAAATTTAAAAATTGCTAACTTGGACACATTTCTTTGGGTGGCCCCCAAGAAAGTGGGGGCCCTTGGCTTATAGTTTGTTTAGCTTATACGTACATCTGGGTTTGGTCATTAGCCCACAATAAATGTTTTTTCCAGTCTGACGCCTATGTATGTTGAGAGGGTTTGCAATGTTTCTGTGAAAAGGATGCTTAGCAAGAGCTAATCACCCAGTGTTTTAGGATTAGGAGGACAGGAGGCAACTGACACAGATACATCAAATATTGTAGTCTCGACTTTTCCTTTTGGAAGCTTTTTGGGAGGAACAAAAAGCTCCCGTATTCTGCTCATTTTTTAATGATCCGGAAATGTCTCTAAAGGCAACATTTCTGTCCAGGTGAAGATGGTATATATTCCGTTTTATGTTGGAGCAGTAGACCTGCTTTTGAGATCACAATGAAATCACAGTTATTTTACCCTGAAATATCGGAGCTTGTGAAGAAGTATATTTAATATTTATTTGGAAGTAGACGGAGTCTTATTTGTCTTAGTTTCGATATAATTACTTTAATAATTAAACAAATGTCTTTTAAAGGTTTCTCATTTTAAGCAACTAATTATGCGTTAATTAAAACAAAGTTATTGACTAAATAATCCCAAGTTTTAAAAGTACTTTTAGAAATATTAAGACCAATAAAATCATCCACCAGTGCCCCCGAACTATTTGATTCCCAGCGTCATCAATGAAAACATTCGCTCTTCTCCCGTCATTTAATGTTCATAGTAGCACTGCACTTAAACTTAATGATACGTATCTGTGAAACTTACAATGATCTTCTTTGATGATATTTAGCTCAGACGGAACACTGCTTCAGTAGAGCACTGCTCTGGTAAAGCGCTGTTCTGTGTTCTGGCGGAACACTGCTCCAGTGTTAACTGCTCCAGCGTATCACTGCTCCAGTGGAACATTGGTCCAGTGGAATACTGCTCCAGTGGCACATTTTCTTACGTGGAACACTGCCCGAGTGGAACACTTCCCAAATGGAACACTGCCCGAGTGGAACACTTCCCAAATGGAACACTGCCCCAGTGGAACACTTCCCAAATGGAACACTGCCTCATGGAACACTTCCCAAATGGAACACTTCCCAAATGGAACACTGCCCCAGTGGAACACTTCCCAAATGGAACACTGCCCCAGTGGAACACTGCCTCATTGGAACACTGCCCCAATGGAACACTGCCCCAATGGAACACTGCTCCTGTGGAACACTGCTCCAGTGGAAAACTTCCCTAGTGGATCACTGCCCCAGTGGAACACAGCCCTAGGGGAACACTGCTGATGGGAAAGGGCTCCGGTGGCAAACTTCTTGGCTGGCAAGCTGTAACAGTGGACCCCCTTCACAGCTCACCTCACTGTTTACCCAATTGATTAAGTTAGTTTGGTCCCAATAATTTCAGAGCAAATTTATAGATATGTTTGAATATATTCAGGTCAGGAAGGTCCAACTTGTTTGTCAGCACTTTCAAGCGGCTATATCTTCGTTACCAAACATTTGAAACGAACGTTACGTCAAAAAAATATCTAAAGAACCATTTTTTATCATCTTCAAATTTATTTCAAAACTAGAATTTCATTTCAGAAACGACAATAATTGAATATAGCAACAATGTTCTTTAATTATTTTATAATTTTTCCACATTATGATGTAACAGGTTACGTAGGAAAAAGTAAACATTGTTCATTGAGGAACACTTCTCTAGTCATTGTCCATTTCCGGTGACTCTTTGAATCCAATACTGATATCAAATATTACAGTGTATAAACACAGACGTTGACACTTTCGTCACTTCATTAGAATCAAATTCACGGCTAATATTTACACTCGTGATTCAGGCATCAGTGAAGCTGAAAATTCCATTCATTGGCAGTGTTCATATGAACTGTTTTGGGGTCAACCTTCGACCTGTTTGTCAAGGTCATGTCATTACAGTTCCTAGTCATGTCGTTTAATTTTTTTAAGCCACTACATTTTCCATCATGACATTGCATTTTCGACTTGTTGTCATTACATTTTCCATTTTTGTTGTTATATTTTTTTAAATTTCATGTCATATTAGCTTTTTTATGTCATTAAATTTTCTATTCATGACATTACATTTTCTTCTCATGTCATTACATTTTTTATAAATTACGTTATGTACGCGTGTAGTTTCAAATTTCATTATACTTATATGATTGCTTTCAATACATTTAAGAATTTTTTTTTGTTCAATATTCAAACTGAGTTTTCAAAATTAGAGCGCGAAGAAAATGTTAAACTAATATTAAAAACCTTATAGGCTGGCTCTGAAAACAAAGGCATTATGTAACAATACATGGAAGTGACCAGATCGAAACACTATATTATACATGAAAAAGTAATTAGTAACTCTTAACGTCGTGTGATTAAGGGCCGTCCATAAATGACGTCACGCACCTAGGGGGGGAGTCCCCACATTTGTTATGATGTGTGACGAGGGGGAAGGGGGAGGTTAAGAATTGTGACGTCACGTCAAAACACGCTACTTTAAATTGAAGTTCCACTTAAATATTCGATTTCTTACTATTTATTTATGACGTCTTACATGGATTCACGCGTGTTACGTCATTAGAGTGGTGCCTTACACTAAATACATACTACAATGACAATAAAGTGATTTGAAACATGCTCATTTTCAAATAGAAAATACATGTACCCCCCCCCTTTTTTTTTGGGGGGGGGCTGGTGGTCGTCACAGCTTTGTAACGTCATATTGGAGGGGTGTTCTAAGTTTTTGTGATGAAGTGTGACGAGGGGGAGGGGTGGGGTTAAAAATCGGCCTAAATCACGTGACGTCATTTATGGACGGCTCCTAATTACACTGCATACATTTGCTCATAGCATTCGCTCTCGTGCAATAAGGGAGTCATCGCCAATTTAGAATCCTACCTGTTAAAATTATATATTGAATTTTGAACTAAATACATGGTTAATATAACTTTCGAATAGTCAAGGATATTTTATTAGATTAAAATTACAAAGAAATAGTAAAATTCTATAAAATGAAACTAAAATGGCAATCTCAAAAAATTATATTGAATAAAATTTAAAAAGCATTGGTTAGCTTTGGGGCCGCCCATAAAGTACGTCACGCTATTTTTGACAATTTGTAACCCCCCCCCCTCCTCACTGTCACAAACTGTCACAAATCTTGGGACCCCCCCCCCACCAAAAAGAACGTCACACTTTCGAAAAAAAATTTTTTATTAGCAAAACAATTAAAATTTAATATAAAACACCGTGAAGACACACTTGGCGGACCCCGCTCCCCCTCTGTCACAAACTGTCACACTTTCTTACACCTCCCCCCTCTGGAGCGTGACGTACTTTATGGACGGCCCCTTTCATACTTGTATTTCATTTTTTAAAAAACAGAGACTTTTACCTCGGAACATTGTTTTACATATAAATTATAAATGCTCTGCTCGGAACATTTTTTTACATCTAAACGTCTTGCTCAGATTTATATATATATATACCGTATATATAACTTGAACAGAAGCTGTTGATAAATGGCACGTTAACATAAGACAAGATCAAATGGGTTGACTAATTTTATACATAAAATATTTGCTAACTCCACTGAATATATACAATGCCTTATTTATGTGCCCGGTTGGGCCAGTAGACACGCGATGACATATTAAAGTTAAAAATTAAAAGAAGTAGGATCTTCAAGAAAACACATATATCGATGGAGATTTCAATAGAATAAACCTGAAATATAAAAACAAATTGGGTCTTAGTGATGTCAAACAATAACAACAAAAATAGAGACGTTTGGTTTGATTGAAAGCAAGGATTGATACCATTTTATAACTATGTTAAGATATGCTTAAACTTAGTTGTTTTAAGGAAGACTAAGAGTTAAGCAAGTGAAATAAGTAGGGAGCGTAAATTCCGTTAGATACGTGGGTCTGAGCTTTCCCCTTTTTGACCACGGGTTCCTTCGGGTATTTAATGAGGGAAATTGTTACTATGGGGAACTATAAAAATTTACTTGGATTGCATTGGATCTAGTTCTACCAAGAGACAGTGGGAAAAGCTTTGCTCGAAAAGACACGTAACGGCTAAGATAAAAAAAAACACATGTGTATATATTAAATATTTAATAAAAATATAAATATTTAAACAATATAAAATCCCAAGTCCCTGTCAGTCTCCATAACGTTGATAGACATAGTGCAACAGTCCATAGCAGTTAAAAAAGAAAATTATTTTTTAATCGAAAATATAGATCTAAAATCATAATCATTTTGGTTTCGAGATTCGAGATTGACAGAGCGTTTGGTGTTTCTCGTCGTAAAATATTATTATAATACGAGCAACACAGCCCGTCCAAGGATGTTCCGCCACCATTCGGTGGCATGTTGTAACTTCCCTCCAACAGCCGTCTCGACCGGAATTACATGTGCATCACGTCAAAGATACTATTCATTATAGTTAGAATAAATAACTCGTAAAAACAGAGCTTTTGACTATAAATCCCAACGCGCATAACTCAAAATAAAGTCTTGGAAGAAATACTGCACCAAAAATAACTCGTTTTGAACGTCCGCGTAAACGTGTTCAATATGATTAAGCTGTAGGAGTCATATGTGTTTGATGATCGCTATAGATGACCGGACAGAACGGACAGAAAATTGCCCTTTATTATATAGGATGACGTCAATTAACCAAACAATTATAAAATACTTTGTGTACATTTCAGGAAGTTTAATATTTCGTATTTATCAAACAAGGATAAGTTACTTGGGCATTTGAAAAAAGTGGGCGCCCTACATCCCTTAATTTTCTATGTTTAATATGTTTTTCGTGATTCGTCAAAATAGCTCAATTTCTTGTTATAAAGTGTATTTTACGAGTTGCACAATGTCAAAATCAGTTGTTTGTTCCTGGCCTGATTCCTTTCATGTTTGACATGGGGGAAATTGGAAGCTTTTTCTGATTTTCGTTAAAGATGTTCATAGTTTTAGTGGGTCTATTTATAGCAATAAATTTTGCACAGCTAACTTGAAACACATCTTCCAGCCCAACAAAAAAGTACTCACAAACAAACACAAGTACTAACTCACATCACAAACAATTACTTACACACAAACACAAGTACTCACAAACAAACACAAGTACTAACAAAACACACTAACAAGTACTCACACAAACACACAAACAAGTACTCACAGGCATAAGTACTCACACAAACCACAAGCAAACAAATACTAACACAAACCACAAACAAACAAATACTACTAATAAAAATAATTATTATTTATATAGCGCTGTATCCCAGTAAGGAACTGGGCTCACAGCGCTTTACATGAAAGAAATAACATACCTATAAGTATTAAATTAACTTTCATATCATTAGAAACACAAAAATTACAGTACATTATACATAATACATAAGCTATGTTAATCATTTACAAGAAATGTTTCATTAATTTTGAAAATAAATTTTGAAAAGATGTGTCTTAAGTGCAGTCTTGAAGGACTTGGTTGTGTGAATACTACGTATGTGAAATGGTAGAAAATTCCATTGTTTGGCTGCACAAAAAGAGAACGACCTTTCACCAAATGTTTTGGTGCGTGTGGTAGGAACAGAGAGAACGCGTGTGTCTGCAGAAGATCGTAGCTGGCGAGTGGGTGAGTAGACCGACAAAAGTTCAGTAAGATACGATGGGCATGAGTCCGAAAAGAATTTGTGACAGAGAATGGCCAGTTTGTAATCAATACGGGCTTGTATAGGCAGCCAATGAAGTGAGCGAAGAAGTGGAGTAACATGGTCATGTTTTTTTGCCTTGAGCACCAGTCTGGCAGCTGAATTTTGAACTAACACAAACAACAAACAAGCACAAGTACTCAAACAAACACACAAAACAAGTACTCACACACAAACACAAGCACTCACACAAACACACTAACAAGTACTCACACAAAAACACAAGCACTCACACAAACACACAAAACAAGTACTCACACAAACACACAAAACAAGTACTCACACACAAACACAAGCACTCAAACAAACACACTAAACAATTACTCACACACAAACACAAGTACTCACATAAACACACAAAACAAGTACTCACACACAAACACAAGTACTCACACACAAAACAAGTACTCACACACAAACACAAGTACTCAAACACAAACACAAGTACTCACACACAAACACAAGTACTCACACACAAAACAAGTACTCACACACAAACACAAGTACTCACACAAACACACAAACAAGTACTCACACACAAAACAAATACTAACACACAAACACAAGTACACACACAAACACAAGTACTCACACAAACACACAAACAAGTACTCACACACAAACACAAGTACTCACACAAACACACAAACAAGTACTCACACATAAACACAAGCTCTCACACAAACACAAGCACTCACACAAACACAAGCACTCACACAAACACAAGCACTCACACAAACACAAGCACTCACACAAACACACAAACAAGTACTCACAGGCAAAACACCCCGTGAGACAGTTGGCCAGGTTCCCGGCCACCAGGGCGGGTAAGGCAATCTCAGACAACCATTTCCTTCTCCGTGGTAAGAATGCTTTCATCATGGCCATGGTGATACCCATAGACAACAGACTAGAGAACCCACACAGGGCGTACGACGTGATGGCTTCTGACCGCTCCTGGAAGTGAAGGTTGGTGTTAGTTGGAAAAACAAGAGCGGAGATAATTGGATGGAGAGAGTTGGGCCATATTAAAATATCACTGAGCTTAGCTGGAGATAAAGCTAGAGGTATTGCAGCAATAAAGAAAACTTAAAATTTTAAAATTGCGATTAGTTTAAAACAGGAATGTCCAAAGTCTGGCCCCGGATAAAAACTTGTTAAGCTTTATTATTTACACTTGTAATTAAAATCTTCCCAACGTATGTCATTTATGTTTATTATTTTCATCCGGTCCCGGAATATCTTTACTTCAAAGAATATGGTCCGCCATGCAAAAAAGTTTGGACGCCCCTGGTTTAAGACATTTAATTCAAGTAATCGATTAAATGAAATCAGCTCAATTCTTACTTAATAAATAAAACCTCCACCATGTTTTGTGAACTTTAATGGCGTTTGTAAAATAAACAGTGAATACAAATTAATTATTATTTTTTAAATTTTGTATGTGTTTAAACTTATTGATTTTTAAAAAAAACCACACAATAAACATCATTACTAGTCTAAACATAGTAAGAGAGATGAACAAGGCATGATACAAAGTATGACGTAAGCTTTAGTAACATAATGTCAAACCTGTTTGAGAAGAGACAAAATGAAGTTTAGTTAGATGCTTAATTTTTTTCTTAAACGGAACAAAACAAGTTTTTTTTACTATAAATCCTTACAAGGAAGTGGGTTAAAAATCGATCCAAAGTTTTTTTCGGCAAGCAAGGCATCAAGCTAGCAATCAAGCAGACGCCACGAGTTAATATAAAGGATTAAATAATACTTAAAAAAACGCATCCTATCTTTTCTAATACACAACATACTCTCATATAAAGAATAATTTTGCGTCATTCACTTATCCATGGTTTATGCATAGTCTTGTATTTTTATTATAATTTCAAATGAATATAGTGTTTGTTTTCTTTGCTTGTTCAGTAAACCCCTTCCACACCCGAATGCCAGACTGGAAAAAATAGGATTTGTATGTGTTTGTTCTTTCTTATAGCACAAGATAATTGTTTTTTATCTATATTTCAATCTGCGTATTTTTTTTAGATTGTTGTTGCGGTAGATTTCCAAGTTACAAAATAACGAATAACTATAATTACTGCTTTCTTTTTTTATTCTTATAGTTTCTTATGTTTCTTGGTTTAGTTATTTACCTAATTGGGTTACTCCCTAACTAGTGAATATTCACCAGTAATGAATTTTGCATCTAATTTTTTAAAACCTTTTTCTCATTTCTTTATGTTAACTTTGGTATAAATGGGTCCCGTACAGGCGATGCCTGACCAATGTAAGGCAGCATTTTTGTTTTGTTTTGTTTTTTTACATTTGTAACAATTTCTTTCATCAAGCCTAAACTTTGATTGTATTTTGCAATTATTTCATTAATATGTTCATTGCATGAAATGTCTTCATTTATTATTACTCCTAAGTTTACCGAGGCAAAGTGTATTTTAGTGAGACGAAGCGAAGCTTACGGAGATAAATCCGAAAGGAAGAGTTTCTGCCCACTGGTCTAGAATGACGTCATCGTTCACATAGGTCACCGTGCCGTTGCCGCCTGTCTTCAACATGTAGTCGAGATATTTGAGCCTGTTACTCCTGGTTTCTGTAAACTGTCGGAACACAAAGCGTGGCAGGTTACATCAAAGGGAGATCATCAGCGTTCAGTAGTTATAAATAATATTATTTATGATCGAAAAGGGAAGCCATGAATTAAGTTATTGTTTGAGCCATGAAAATAGTGTTTTACCACGAGTATAGCCACAACTAGTAGCTACCAACTACGGGAGGTTGTTTTTTTTCTGCCTCAAAATTGACTGGCGTTGCAGAAAAATGCCGGCCATACATGAAAGCAAGAAGCACTGCTGATAAGGTCAATCCGTTATCCATCCACCATAATTTCACCCGTGCTTAATACGTATGTAAATCATACTGCTTAACAAGAAAAGCATGTGCCGTTTTCCAGAGTGTCTCTAAACGTAAGAAAACCCCGTATTCACGGGAGCTCATGTAGAAAACAGACGCGTACCTTGATAAAAGCGATGACGTTGGAGCTGCCGAGCCTGTATCCAATCAGCATCGCCACCCTCCTGCAATCTTCGGGAATCACGCCCATGGCTAGAGCCGCGGGTACAATATATAAGAAAAGATCAACTGCGGAAAAGAAGTGTTAGGACACAATTTGATAACAAAACAGACACACTGAAAATTATTTTCTAGTTTCTGTCAGGTAAGTAAATAATTATTTAGCTCTGTTTTAAAATTTAGAGACCCGTTGTAATTTTGTATATTAAAAAATCTCCACGTAAAACATACTGTCCACTGAGTTCCAAATAGTTTTTAAATTATAATTTTTAATTTTATAAATGCCATTTGGACAACTTTGTTTACTAAATTAGCGAATATCAAAATTATAGCATTTTGGCCAAACATATTAAGCTAAGGGTTGCGACCCACTGGCTTAATTATAATTGTGTCTCACGCGCTATGCTCAGAAGAAGACTTTAAACTGACTGATGAAGTGTTTGTCAATATTTAGTGATAAAAATTGGCCCAAATGGATTTAAATTATATTAACCTTTCAGTGAACGACCAAAGTAAATCCTTATATATGTATTTAATAGGTTCCACATATACAGAACCGCTGAACTTTAAAAAAAAATCCTAATTTAAACTTCAAAACAACAACTAGAGTCGTATAACTAGAGAGGGCCCGAGACTATCAAAGAATATGTTGTTTGTTTTTTAAACAGATTCCTACCTCAATAGAGAGTGAGTCTATCCCAACTCTATCTCCAAACCAGGTCAGTGTTTGGTTGACCCACGATATGAGACATAGTAACGCGAAGGAGATGACCGAAACATTGGCAAACACAGAGATCATCATCAGGGCCCCTTCCTGAAAGGCGTCTAATAAACCGCTGTACTTCCTGTGGAATCAAATGTTCGTAGTCCACAAGCAATGAATGAAACTTTGGCTCAATTTGAAACCATGCATGAAATCTCAAACTTTCTAATCGAGCAACGGTCTCACTTTGTCATATGTTAAGAGTAGCTATTTTTAACAATCACAATTTTTAAAAAAAATAGTTCAAAGGACAAATACATTACTTATTTTATCATTTTCTATTACAAGCGTTAAAACTCGTAATATGTTGCCGGTACACTTTAACTCTGGGCCTATCTTAGAAGGGCAAAGGTATTTGTATATGTTATACTTGAATTCTTGATATATATTCGAGTGGCAGATGTTGCCGTATTATATGTTAATCTTGAATTTAGATGACATCTTAACGACGTGATAAATGTTTCTTTACCAAATGTAATTGACTTGAAATCCGGGCTTATTTTAGCAAGGCTTTTTCTTTATATATGTTATACATGAATTCTGGGTAAATCTTAGAGTGGCTAATACTTATTGATATTTTATCTTTGTATTATGTGAATATCTTAGAATTAGCCAATTTTTTCTCTATATTTTACACATTAATTTTTGGTTATGTTAAAACAGTTAATGTAATTATAGTTGTGTACCTTTTCTCTTCTTCGCCTATATCCGATATTTGAACATGCAGCTTTTTTCTCGTCTCTGGCATCATGAGTTTACATATAGTAAATGTAGCAGGAGCGGAGAGCAGCATGGCTCCCAGAATAAGATCTAATGGTACCTAGTGACAAATTAGTTGTTTTTTTTTCGTTTTCATTGCTTTTATATGGTATATAAGAGTAAAATCAATAAAAATCCCAATGTAAGTTTGCCATTGATTGCCTTTATCCTTTTCTTTTTATGAAAGCTGGTCGGGGACTTTATCCTTAAGAAACTAAATTCTGAAGAGACGTTAGCGAGGGGGCAAAGTAGTAGAAATTAAAATCCAAATCTTAAGAGGACATGCTATGATATAACCTCGGAGTTCGATTTACAAAACCGAGCGCTATAATTAGCCTATGTCCGATATATATTTTAAAACGTTTCATTTAAAAACTATTACATTATAAAGGCTAAAATTACACAGCTAATAAAAAATCAAAATCTATAGCTTAAAAATGGAAATATTTTACGAACATTTTAAGATTGTAGATGAACCCACACAAATATACGAAAATCAACCAACAATATCAACCCCCACAGACTTGACTCACCCCAATCTGGACTAGATAGCCAGAAAAACTGCTGCCAATGGAAGAGTAGCAGGATGCGATTACCAGGAACAACTGTGACTTGGTCAGGGCGGGGAGGTAAGGCCGGAATGTTGACAGCGTCGTCCACTGAGGGATACGAGAGAATAACTGGAATTAAAATTTAAACATCATCCCACATCTCACCTCCCTCCCCCTTAGGAGAACCCTAGCCTTACAAATTAAGACCACATATATATTGAGAGCGAGCGAGAGAGAGAGAGAGAGAGAGAGAGAGAGAGAGAGAGAGAGAGAAGAGAGAGAGAGAGAGAGAGAGAGAGAGAGAGAGAGGAGAGAGAGAGTTTTCAAATGTTAGAGGTATAGGCACCAGGGGGGTCACAACTGGTTCAGATTGAAAATTACCAAAATTGGTAATTGAACACAATGAATATCTTATCGATCATCTCACAATATTGATATTTTTATTTTAAAAAATTGTATATTAGCTTTTTAATTAGAACACTGAAAATAAAGGTCAGTTCTTTATTGATGATCAATTTCTAAATAATATTCGTAAAGATAAAACACTTTTTAGTAATTTATAAATTAATAGATATAAAGTAATAAAAGTTTGGTTTTATATTTAAAAAATGCTTACCCTTGAAATTAGTGAAATTCGTTGGGAGATACAAAATAAAACAAAACCAAAATACCAAATAAACTTTGTTACTGTATGTTGTCGAATCTAAAATTAGATGTTTTCTATGACTTTTGTACAAGTGTCAATGAATAACTTTGGTAGAGAACAAATGTCCTTAGTAATAACCTGCTCTTACCCCTTCCAAGAAGTCCCTGCTGCCCACGGCCATCGACTCAACCGGTGA
Organism: Ampullaceana balthica; assembly: GCA_944989445.1. Classification (NCBI taxonomy): domain Eukaryota; kingdom Metazoa; phylum Mollusca; class Gastropoda; family Lymnaeidae; genus Ampullaceana; species Ampullaceana balthica. Next base: position 59,934 of record CALYLW010001849.1, read on the forward strand.
TGTGTCTAAGACAAACTTGAGGAAATTCCCGAAGACTCTGATAACAAACTGCATGGCTCCGCAGTAGTACAATAATGTTACCAATCCCATTCACGAAGAAAAACAGGGGCATGGCCTAGATGGGAATACATCAAACACATGTTTCAATTATATTTAGTCGTGTATTTCTTTTTATTGAGCCATGAGTACAAACAAGATCAGATTCTGGATAATCTGGGACGCGGTGGTCGAGTGGCAGCGCACTGGACTGTCGTACCGATGTCACGGGTATCGAATCCGTGTGAAGGCAAGGGTTTGTTCCCGGGGCCCAGGGCGTCCCTGAGTCACCCCGCTCCGAATGGTACCTGTAGTGTTAGGCGGCTGGGTAATGCGTGGAACCCACAAAAGCCGTGGCCTGTGAACGCTGCATCACTTGCCAACAGATCATCTGTCATGGTCTGTGGACGTAACTATCTTCTGCATAGAAGGAGCGTCTGTATAGATAAGATAAGATAAGAAGATAATCACAAGAAGTGCCTGTATTTACCATTCAATTGTCTTCGTGTGCATTTACTTTCTATGTGGTAGTATCTTCATCAATCAGCTGTTCTTATTACCAATCAGTTAAAAATTTTCCCCAATTCCGATGCCAACTGCAAACAATCAGTTACCAACATAAACATTCGGTTACCTTCGTCCTCAATCAGCTACCATTTTCACAAACCAGTTTCAAGCTTCACTAATCAGTTACCATATTCACAAATTAATCCCCACCATTCACAATCAGTTTACTATTTTAACAATGCTTCCCCTACCAACCAATCAGCTGCCACTTTGACCAATCAAATACCAACAAATTTGAAAGCCTTATGTTGGTACGTACCGCAAATAATCTACCAACCAATCAGTTGCAATCTTCACCAATCAGCTGCCACTTTGACCAATCAAATACCAACAAATCTGAAAGCCTTATGTTGGTACGTACCGCAAATAATCTACCGACCAATCAGTTGCAATCTTCACCAATCAGCTGCCACTTTGACCAATCAAATACCAACAAATCTAAAAGCCTTATGTTGGTACGTACCGCAAATAATCTACCAACCAATCAGTTGCAATCTTCACCAATCAGCTGCCACTTTGACCAATCAATACCAACACATCTAAAAGCCTTATGTTGGTACGTACCGCAAATAATCTACCAACAATCAGTTGCAATCTTCACCAATCAGCTGCCACTTTGACCAATCAAATACCAATAACTCTAAAAGCCTTATGTTGGTACGTACCGCAAATAATATGAAATGCTCCTTGTAATTTTTTCCAAACAAGAAGATCGAGCCGGCCTCCGTGTTGGCGATAAACTCGTCCACCCTACTCTGCAACCACCAGACGGCGTCCTTGCCACCTTGCCACTTCATTATGAATAGCGAGAACAGAACTGCAGACCGATGCTCCAGAATATTGTGTGATAGTTCACCTTTGACAGCAACAAGAAAAATGGTGTGGATCAACTTTAAAAACGAAAATGGCCGGAAATATTTTCGAAAAAAAACAAACCGTTGTTGAAAAATACTTTGAATGGAAAGTGTTTCCGGCAGAAATTTATTTGTAATGAAATAATTATTATTATTTTTTATTTTATTTATATTTATTCAACTTCGTGTCTTACATCTACTATTTAAAAGATTTAATTGACTAAATATGCCTTAAACACATTTTATTTAAAGCAAAGTTCTTTTAGTAAATATTAAAGCATCAATAATAATTTCGCTAGAGCAAATATGTTTTCGCAGAATTTCCGTCCAATACCTTGTCTCAAGCAACTAAGTAACTTCGCATCTAGGAAAGCTAAATAGATGTTCTGTGAGTTGAGTCCATCAATCTTGAACAATGAAGGATGAAAATTCACCGTTAGTAACTATTTGATTAGCGTTTATCGTTAAACATCGTCCGGACAGATATGATTCAAATTATTGAGAGAAACTTTCCGGACCTTAAAACTCTTGTTGATTTGACAGCCGAATCATAACCTCCCCTTATTGGGTTGCCGTAGAGAAACGCAGACTTCACCTTATTGGGTGCCGTAGAGAAACACAGACTTCACCTTATTGGGTGCCGTAGAGAAACACAGACTTCACCTTATTGGGTGCCGTAGAGAAACACAGACTTCACCTTATTGGGTGCCATAGAGAAACACAGACTTCACCTTATTGGGTGCCGTAGAGATAAAACAGACCTCACCTTATCGGCGCCGTAGAGAAACACAGACATATAAACATAATGATGAATATCCCTGGAATGGATCTCAAGTTATTTGGCTCTTTGATGGCCTTGTCCACAACCACCCAGATCATGACACCAACGACAGCTCCGTACATGATCCTGTGAGAAAAACTTAAGTTCATAAAATCAGGGACATAACTCTGACAAGGGAGATAAATTATGAATATAGAAGCCAAGGTTTCATTTAAGAAAACTTTTGAGATATAGGCATATTTGAGAGCTTATAGTAAGTACACTGAATAGAGGGATAATAGAGGTAGGATTTTCTATGTTAAAAATACATTGCTTTAAAAATGAAATGCCTTGCGTGATTAGTTAAATAATTTTTGGTTGACTCTTCTATACACGTTCAGTTAATTCAAAGCGAGGATCAAGAACTCGTGTTTTCATATTTACAGTTAAGCAAGTCAATACATATTCTATCCCCCAACTCCTTTAACCGTCATTCTTTTGACACCCCTTTTGTGTGTGTTAGTATCTTCACCAATCAGCTATCATTTTTTCTCCAGTCATGTACAATTTCCATGAATCGGAAGCCATCTTCAACAATAAGCTCACACTCATCAATCACTTACCACTTTTCCCCATTAGCCATTTTCCTGGTCACAATTTTATTATTTATTTTCAAAGTTGGAACTTCCGGCAAACTGATGAGCTAATTTCGAGGAACTGAGGTGCTTTAATATTCTCTCCTCCTCTAAATACCACCAACCTTTACTGCGCATGCGCATATTTAATTTTAAACTGTGTAATAAGCAAACGGTAATTTTTTTTCAACGTTTAATTTGCATGGTATAATTCATAGAGTATTATATACGCTTTGTTTAAATTAGTTTCTCCAATACTGACCAACGCAATAAGAGCCTGACTGTGTTTTTTCGCTTCCTCCACACCGGCGAAAGTGAAGTTGACCCTGTGAGTTTTGCCAGCAGACGTGAAAACCGTGACTCGTGATGCCTCGCGTTGCTATGACGACAGCCACTATAGTGCAACCAAGCAATCTACGTGAGCCTTCGTCGTCAAACCTGAAAGGCAGAGACAAGTAGAGAAAGGTCTTGATTACGCATTTCTTCTAGATCAGCGGTTCACATCTGTGAGTCGCTAAGGGGTCGAGACGGGTTTTCTGGGGGTCGCCAACTGTCGACTAAAAAATATGCACCATAATGCAAATTTGCTATATTTTATAAAAACTTTATTGAAAATACTATTTAAATCATCGCGGATCACAAGAGGGGTCGCCACCCAAAAAAGTTTGAGAACCACTGTTCTAGATAACAACGAAGCCGACTTTTGAAGGAAGAAATTTTAACTGGTGACACAATTTAGAAATAAGGAATTTAACCCCCAAAAAATTGTCAGTGTGTTCTTAAGTATTATTCTTGCATTTTGTGATCACTATAATTTCAAACCATATAAAAGCAAAATCTTTTGAAACTCATCCAGTGCCTCAGACACAATCGAATTCTGTTACACCTAGTTTGACCCTTTTGCGCTCACCTGTGACACATAGCGGCTATCAAGTATGCAAAATATCCCAGCAGCATTAAAATCCCCACAAAAATAACCTTTGGTCAACGCAAGGATAAACGCCAGACAATTACGGACGTGATTTCGAATGTACAATATGATCCAGGCAGAGTCCATGGGTTTGCTCCTCATCACTGTCATCCTCATCCTCTGTCCAGCCATCGTCGTCCCCGGGCGACGGTTTGGGCAGTGGTCCTCCAACCTCAATCACGACTACTGGCTGCGGTTAAAGGACACAATATCCATGTATAAACATTGAATGCAGGTGTAACGTTTACATTGAAATTATCTTAAAACAATTTAATTAGTTGGTCCACGGCATCTACAGTTACAGATGTACAGGGAATATCAATCTGAATCACAAATCAAAAAGTAAAAAAAGACATTTGCAGATGACCAATGCATTTTTAACGATGGCATTAAACAACAAAGGTAATTACGAAGTTTGACCACTTCGAATAAGAATAGGGGTAGGCGCAAATTAGCCTACCCCATTAAAAATGGACTTCATAATCAAGGGTAATCTGTTTCCAAGAATGACACTATTTAAATTGTGTGGATGGTGTCATTTCCTTAGGACTGAGCATATGATAAAGAGAGTAGAAAATGGGGAATTTAAATGAAGTCATCAAATAACATTATCCTGCTCTGCATAAACCCAAGAATAAGGAACAAAGACAACGCTAGAAGTCTAAGTAACGATACAAGTCTAAGTAACGATACAAGTCTAAGTAACGATACAAGTCTAAGTAACGATACAAGTCTAAGTAAGCGATACAAGTCTAAGTAACGCTGTCTCAATTCCGACTTTTTGCCATAGCTGGAACCGGGCTCTGGAAATTGTGAAAAGCCTCACAGTCAGCAGGTAGTAAAATGCATCGGTAGTGTATTTAAAACTTTAAATTTTAAATTAATATTATGTTTTTGTATAAGGGCGTGTGACAGTGACTGACTCGTTATAGTTTGTCTTAATGGCAAAATTCCCTTTAAGATTATACAGTATTGGGCCCAGTTGTAGTTATCAGGGGGAAAAATGAAGTAGGTGGATCTACAAAATAAATTTCCTTAAGCCTCGCACTTCATCAAATTTAAAGACCGCCGTGACATCAACCCCGACCTAAGCGCCACATGAGAAGAAACAGAAAAACTGCGACACTTTATACACTACAACATTTTGAGCACGTTTCTACGTATAGTTCAATGCATTGTTGTTTCGGTTTTGAGCGCGAATTACTCACAGTCACCTAGGAAAAAAAAGTCTTTATATCTATTTGGCGAGACAGCTGGAAAGTATGGACAAAGTGAAAATCACTATGTGGTGCATTCAAATTTTAGTGCAACGGAGTTGCTTGCCCGTGTCGCCTCTTGCGTGGGATGGTTCTATAACATGTCGAAATGATCTAGATCTATGTTCCGATAAATACTTGGACGAGACATGACAAAAACAAATATTTAGAGAGAGAAAGCGAAATGCACATACACATTCCCCCCCCCCTTTTTTGTATCTCTACACCTTACTGACAATGGGGCACGGTGATCGAGTGGCAGCGCGCTCGAATGGCGTACCGATGGTCACGAGTTCGAATCCATGTGAAGGATTTGTTCCCGGGCCTGGGACGTCCCTGAGTCCACCCAGCTCCCAATGGGTACCTAACACTAACACTATTTAGGCGGCTGTGTTATGCGTGGAACCCTCATAGCCGTGGTCTGTGAACGCTGCATCACTTGTCAACAGATCATCCGTCTTGGTCTGTGGACGCAATTATCTTCTGCATATAAGGAGCGGCTGTATAGATAAGATAATGTTACTAATCCATATGTTTCTTTCATGGAGTGTGTGCAAGAACAAACTCATACAAATTCTCGTTCTTCCCGACCGGAATTCGAGCGTGGAATGGGATGCCAACACTTGATCAACATTTAAAACTCTAATTATAATGCAGGACTAGACACAAACCATGGATAAGCGTATGACGCAATAATCTTCTGTATAGAAGGAGCGTCTGTAACAGATAATATAAGATAAAAATATAAGATAATGGCATGTCTATTATTTATCATCTATTGAACTCTTAATGAGTAAACTGCATTGTCGAAAGATTCTCTGGGTATTTTAGCTTCCACTAGCGAACTGAAGCATTAACGCAGTGTAAAAGAGAAATTAAAGAAACCTGTTTAAATTCTCTTATTTTAAATGAAGTCGAGTATGAAATTGCGGAAATATTTTTATTTCATTGTATTTTTTAAAACTTATCTCTTTATCTTCTTATTTTTATTATATATATATATATATAAATATATATAATATATATATATATATATAATATATATATATATATATATATATATATATATATATATATAAATAATATATATATATATATATGTATATATATATATATATTTATATATATATATATATATATATAATATATATATATAGGCATTTTTAACATGCAATTTTGACAAATAAACTGGTAGGCATTTTAAAACAAAACGCAAAAATGAAAAAAACGTATGCTCTTATGCATCATAAACGTTGTTTTCAAGTTAAGCTACAAAAAATTATATGAATGTTTACATGCATCACAATTAGATTATTCTGTTGTGTTAAACAGAAATTTGTTGATTGCAATTCCTAACGAATAATGCTTTATGTCCATTAAGATTTTCTACTTTATCATATATAATGAAAACATTTATCGTAACTCACCTCAGATGTGTCCACTTGGTCATCATTGGGTTTCATCAGTTTTTCTTTGGCCTCGAAATCACTTGGGACGATCTCCACTCGATCCAGCTGAATACTGCTGGAGTATTGCTCATCAAATGAAACATCACTCGTATCATTTGTGTCAATGCATTGAGTTGGATTTGACCTGACCTTGACCCCACCATTATTCTTTTCCAAACTGTTCAATCCGGCTTCAGGAGCTTGGAAAATTTGGTTCGAGTTTTTCTTGCCGTTAATGAATTCAGAACGAGTGGACATTTCTGAAGATCTTCTTAATCTGTCATCTGACCTAAATAAGATACAGTAAAATAAGTACAGAGTGCCTCAATAAAATGTATGCACTCTTTATATGACCATTACACCATCATTTATTATAATACAGAAAACTTTCATAGCTCAAAATATTGTGAACAAATGAAGATGCCAATCAATTTTTGAATGTGTTCAAATGGGTGGTTATTGTAATCCATGCACAGCTGACAACGCTCACTGTTTGAGTCTAATAAAACAAAAAGGCCGTACACAAAAGGGGGGGGGTCGTACATTCGAACGAGCTCCCTTCTGCGAATGTGTGCCCTTTTGTTGTAACAAATAGATTATAATTTTTTTTTGTAAGACGACCACCATTCAGGCTATGTCACATATCGAAAACTTCAAGCAAGAGTTTTGAAAGATTAGAAAAAATGTAGATTATTATTTTCAAAACACTTATGATCATATCGCTATCATGGCGCAGTCTGTAGGAGTTGAAGCTTCAATGTCCAGAATAGCTAAGCGATAAATCTACCGAAGCAATGTGAGCGCAGAAACGCCAATGCAACACTATCTGCGGAACTTAATTAAACCGTTTCTGGAGCACATCACTGCTGAACTAGATATGCGGTTCTCTGGCTTAACCAGGACATCCTTACAACTGTTAGCTCTTGTGCCAAGTGCTGTTAGAAGTTGTACGTATGAAGATCTGAAAGGCGCTGTGGATTTATATGCGTACGATATGTCTTCACCAGAAGTGCTGCCCGAAGAGTTCAGCGGGTGGAAATTAAGGTTAAGCTAATCGGAAGGGTCAAAGCTACCCAAAAAATTGCACGGAAGCTATAAAACATTGCAATGAATCGATGTATCTGAATATTTATTGCTGACAGAAAATCGCGTGTGTGATTCCTGTGACTTCCTGGGCGCGTGAGAGAAGTTTCAGTGCACTCCAACGTTTGCAAAATTACATTGTTCAATGGGACACGAAAGACTTACCGAGCTTGCATTGATGCATATTCGCTACGCTTTCAATATCAACGAGGACAGTGTTTTAAAGATATTTTATAACAAAAACCCAAGAAGGATTTACATCGAAGATGTTCCAAAATAAACTTCATAGCATTGTGGTCTTCCGTCTTGTCAGTTCCGTACCATAATGTATGTAATTCAAATTCTTCAACGCTTGCACCTGCAGATTTCATTATTAAAAAGAAAAGAAATGAATGATCGAGTACTTTCATTTTTAATAAAAAATACTATTTTGGAAACTTTTATTTACAGTTTTAATTATTTATTGCATGAAGACCTACTTTTTTGGTCACTGTACGCACTGAAAACAATATTATTAAAATTTTTTTTCAAAACGAGGCAAAAAAGACGAGAAGTTTAATCAAAGCCCTCAATAATTCAAAGGCTCAAATTTATTGATTAAAGATTGTCATCCAAATTTGAAGCCATAGCACCACATATTGTAGGTATCTGAACATGAAATTTCTTCGCGCAAGTTTGCGAACCCCGTGAAAAAAGTCTGGGTACTGCCTTGGACAATATATGATTTTTATTATCAATTATTTTGTGAAAATTATAATCTTGTGTTCATTAAACGGGTTTTTGGAGTAAACATTTTTTATTGTAAGTAGATTATTTTTTTTTATTCCAAAGTTTAATTTTTAGAATCAACTCAACATTCGTTTTCTCTGTCCTCTGAAAAGGAGCGAGCAAACTTTGTTTTTAGTTCGTCATACCGTTCACAACCTTGAGATTTATCACATCAATGGAAGGTGCTCAATTTCTTTCAATACAAATGATATTGAAATTAAATGTTTTAGCTATGGCCTTCTCACCTTCTGAAATATACATAATATAACTCACCATTTCAATGTCTTCCAACAGCTGGCACTTTTTGGGGTCTTTGCCGAAGTACTTGTGATAAATTAGTCCATTCGTTAGACGGCTTCGTTCAAATCCACTTCATAAAGTTTCAGCTGGGGTGTGCAAGCTGTCAAAATGCCGTCACAGTTTATATATCAACGTTTAAAAGCCCCGTGGTTGTGAACTCCCACGCAATGTGACCACGACTAGAAAAGAGCTTAACTTAAAATCATCTTTATGATATCCAAATCTGTTACCGGGTCATCCTAGCAAATACGATACCGATTTTTAATTGAATTTACACGATACATACTCGTCATAGCGTTAGCGATACCGATTCAATAAGATGAAGACGATACCGAATCGGTAATGAATACTGTCCAGGTACGGAGTCAAGATGTGTAGGAGTAGAGTCAACACTGTTGAGGAGTTAGTGTAATTCCTGTTATTGTGTTTAGTTATCACTGGTCAAGGTGGAAGTAACAACGTGTGAGTGGTAATTTTAAGTTTGACCCTTAGAAGATTATTTTATTTTGTAGAAGAGTGTGTTGAGAGGCAATATGGAGTTGGTAGAGTGCATCGAACTTTTGATATGGAAGAATTGATTCTTCGGTCACCTGTAGAGTTGATGTTCTTGGTTTTTGTTGTAATAGCGAACAAATTTATTATTTTTTTAAAATAAAGAAATGATTGTATCCAAAATTATTCAAAATCAAAGTGTAATGGATAACTGAGAACACGTTATGACTGGAATATGGTTAGTTGGAACATATATAGCTCATTGGAGCCCTTAATAAATAAGTATAGTAATATTCAAACTACAAGTGAAAATAAAAAAAGGAAAGCAAAAGCAGGATTGCAGCAGTTGGCATAAGAACAGGTAACAGAAACAGACTATGCCATTCATAATCATGATGGAGGGCCGCGGGGAGCTGTCCCATAGTCCAATTACTTGTCTCACGATCGAATAGTAAGTCACGGCTAAAAGATACAGCCCGGTTGTCAAAGGGGCACGGTGGTCGAGTGGCATGAGCCGTGAAGGCAGGGATTTGTTCCAGGGGCCAAGGGGTGTCCCTGAGTCCTCCCAGCTCCAAATGGGTACCTAACACTTGTTAGAGAAACAAAGGCGGATGGGAATAGCGGGAAACCACCATAGCCGTGGCCTGTGAATGCTGCATCACTTGCCAACAGACAAGCATGGTCTGTGGACGCAATAATTTTCTGTATAGCAGAAGCGTCTGTATAGATAAGACAAGACATAAAACAAGCAGTTATTGAACAAAAGATAGATAAAGCATGCAGCTGCTTGTATTTTGCAATCATCTTAGTCAATACAACACACATAACTTTTTTTCTTAAACTCCAAAAGAGAAACGCTTCCAATTCGTAGAACTGAACCAGTCTCCCTTAGGTGTAGCCGTTCATCTTACCACATAACAATCAATGAAATGGCGTTTTAAAACTTGTATCAAGTACGTATGAAAAATTTTATAGCAGGGGTCGGGAAACTTTTTGTATGAGAGAGCCATAAACACCACACATTTGAAAAGTAATTATGTGAGAGCCATACATTATGTTTAAAACTAAAAATTCGAGTAATTGTGAGCATTTTTTGTAATTTAAACACAAAAGTACAAAAAGTATGTCTGTGAATTATTTTTAATAACATTATTATGCTGTTTTTATGCCATTAATATGTGGATGAAATGAGTCTGAATGAACGTTTGTTGGTGTTTTTTTTGGTTGTTTTTTATTATTGTTTTTTTTAAATTTATATTTATAAACGAACATTTGTCGGAGAGCCAGATGCAGCCATCAATAGAGCCACATATGGCTCGCGAGCCATGGTTTCCTGACCCCTGACTTTTAGTGTTTATCCAATCAAAACCTTTTTCAAACTGTATTGAAAAGTTTGTAATAGTTTAGGGCCCTTCTTAAATCTCTTATATTAACTTCACCGTCTTGTCGTCATCTCTTGGTCCCGCCCCGGAAAAACAAAAGCCAAAAATGACCCACTTCCCATGATCCTATCGAACTGAAATTTCTCACATAGGCTTTTGTCACCTAACAATGCATTGTTTCAAAATTTCAAATCGATCGAATGTACCGTAATTTTATTAATGATTTTTTTTTATCTCTATGTAGCAGGTTTGGCCGTCTGCTATAGTTGCCCTCTACGGGTCACTGGAGGTTCAATCCAGCCTTCTATGTCACAGGGGTCTGTCGCACTGTGCATATTATATTAAATATAATACTTTTAGTTATGTCTAAAAAGAAGAAAGAAGAAGGAAGTATGTTCTTTTTTCTATATCCTGTGTCCTTGTTTGTTTTTGTTTTTCTTTTCATTTTACTTTACATGGATATTTAAAATTATTTTATGATATAATATGTTTTAAGAATTTAAATATATGTAAGTACCTATTTTATGTTATTGTACTGATGAAGGCATTAGCCGAAACGTCTATTGTCGTTTTAGTTTAAAATAAAGCTCAAATTTATTGTTTTAATTGCACAATTTGTTTGTGTATTTTGTATTCTATACTGATTAACGGCGTCGGTCAGATATCTGCGCGGCGTCGGTCAGATATTTGCGCGGCCGTGCAACTTAAAGTAGTTAAAGGGAACATTGGTCCCCCAAATATGTTCTCCAGAAGTTGGAGCTGCGGAAAAGAGACATACAATACATACACCATTTACGTTTCGCCTGCATTAATTAAAAACCATTTGCTACACTGAGCGCCCACCTATACTTTTCATAAAATTCGTTAACGTAATGCATTTTATGAAATTTTGAAATACATTCACTTATAGTTGCGTGGCTTTAATAAAAATTCTTACATGATATAATAAACATATTTTGTACTCAAATTTCAGTAGCTAAACGCTTACGTAATTTTTTTTTCATTAAGTAAACCAAGTGAATGACGTATTTTTTTAGAAATTAAAAGAACACTATCATTTTTTTTCCCTAATGAATTGCGACATAGTTATCAGAACTAAAAAGTAATGATAGCCTTTCAAGTAACATATCAGCTGACCTATCCGCTCATTGTTCTAGATCTACCGAGGTTTGTTTAAGGCTTATACTTATGTTATATTCTGATGAATAATGCATGCCGGTAATTATTGTGGGATCAGCTTCATTTACCTGTTATTGAACGTGGGGGAAGTTGCCCTGTTCTAAAATGCGACGCTTTGTTAACTCGAACATAAGTGGCACATTACATATTTTGAACTGAAATTTTCCTGCAGGGCTATACATACTTGTACGACGCAAAAACCTGAACAATACTTCGATAAGAGATCGAAATATTGTAACGGTTTTTAGCAAAGGCCTGGACAGATGAGGAGTCAACCTCATATTCACCTACACTTTTTATGGTCTTCAGTTCTTAACTGCAAACAGTAGAATGTAAGTGCTTGAAACAAAGACATATGTGAAGTTAGAATGCAATAACACGGGTCAAACACACGAGGCGTGTACATAGCCGAGAATGCAATCACACACGCATAGAATATGTATACATTTTAAATCCTACTTGTAAAATCACAGGAAACGGCATTCATATGTGCCAAACAAATGACAAGTGTGCATAGTAAGAGGCGTCACTAGGGGGGTGTGTGGGGCGCGGACCCCACTTGGTGACACCATCACAAGGGATGACATCAAAGGGTAAAATTCTGTAAGCCTCGTTATTTGGCACTGGCACACTCGGAGGTCTATGGGGTAAGTTGTGAAGGGGTGACACCATGACCTATCTCACTGGGTGACGCCAACCATAGTGACGCCTGTGTGCATAGTTCAGAAGGCAATGATGCGCGCAAAATATGAGAGGGTCTTGGAGCTAGATTTTTTTATTAATTTGCGAGCTCAAAATTGTGTTTTGTGGTTAGCGCTTAATTAAGCAGTACAAGCGTTAAATTATATTTTTGCCCGTTTTCAAAATGACTGTTATTGCAAGTTCCCAGAGAAATTGAAAGATGTTGGAAAGTTTAATTAAAAGATGATTGGGTTTAAAACTGTCTTTTTATCATTGAAGACCTTATTGGGAGTAATTGAGACCTTGTTTTTATATTATTGAAGCTTACATTTTTTAAATGAAATTTGTGGCGTTTGGACTTTAAAAAGGGTTCCTAACTTTAACAAAAATTTAAAAAAAGGCTCCAATTGCTGTCCTAGATAAAAAAAATTTTTTTTTAAAAACACACCAAAAACTAGGAAGTTTAAGTGAAATGAATGCATTCAATGATCTGGTTAGCATTAGTGAACTAAATAATGATCTGGTTAGCATTAGTGAACTAAATAATGATCTGGTTAGCATTAGTGAACTAAATAATGATCTGGTTAGCATTAGTGAACTAAATAATGATCTGGTTAGCATTAGTGAACTAAATAATGATCTGGTTAGCATTAGTGAACTAAATAATGATCTGGTTAGCATTAGTGAACTAAATAATGATCTGGGTAGCATTAGTGAACTAAATGAGCTACAGCCTCAAAAAAGAAGTTAGTATAGAAGATAAAAATTCATCAAATGAAATAATGTAGAACTGCAGATGTAATTAAAAGTTGTATACTTTGAGCACTCACGTTAGCAGTCTAATAAAATTAGCGATGCATTATTGATTTAATGTAAATCTTAATTCAACATATCATGTTTATGAAGATGTATAATTTGACTTTTATATTATGCCCGCTATTATTGTCACGTAATGGTATACGCATACACTGACATTTTCCCCCCAGATAAAATTGTGAAGTAAAATTACAATTTAAAAATAATCTGCAAATTGGTTAATGTTTTTTTAAAAACATTTTTAAAATAGAATAATTATAAGTTGAAAAATGAATCTTTCAAGCTGCATGATTATGTCAACTAGTGGCTTTTAACTTTATGATGTAGGTCTATAAGAGTTAATGTGGTCTGATAGAAGAGATTATATAGCTCGAGAAGCGCTAGCTTAAATGACATTATATTTTTTCAGTTATGCTTCTAGAGTCTAGACTCTAGACCTACATGATTTAGAACGAAATGTCTGAAATTTGTAAATACCGGTACAATACCTGACATATTTTCATAACTGTACACAGTTATTCCTATAAATGTTCATACTTATAAATAGATATACTTGTATCAAGTACACAATTTATTGTTTATGTATACGTTAATAAATTTCCTTTCATTTTATTACAAATAGTTTCTGTTTTTTTAAATTGTTATACAGATTAATTTTTAGGTATTCATATTTATATTATTATGTTATATACAGGTCAATTTATATAACCTGCAAGCATAAATAGGAGTATATAAATTTAATTGTACATAAAATTCTCGTATAACAGAAAAGCCATATAAGTTCGTTGTCTGTCCGTCGTGATCGACGCGTACCATTCTCATAATAGCCATGTGCTGTCGCAGCTTGGTGTGTCCATATGCTGTGGCAGGTTGGTGTGTCCATGTGCTGTGGCTGCTTGGTGTGTCCATGTGCTGTGGCTGCTTGGTGTGTCCATGAGCTGTGGCAGCTGGGTGTGTCCATGTGCTGTGGCAGCTTGGTGTGTCCATGTGCTGTGGCAGCTTGGTGTGTCCGTGTGCTGTGGCAGCTTGGTGTGTCCGTGTGCTGTGGCAGCTTGTTGTGTCCATGTGCTGTGGCAGCTTGGTTTGTCCATGTGCTGTGGCTGCTTGGTGTGTCCATGTGTTGTGGCAGCTTGGTGTGTCCATGTGCTGTGGCAGGTTGGTGTGTCCATGTGCTGTGGCTGCTTGGTGTGTCCATGTGTTGTGGCAGCTTGGTGTGTCCATGTGCTGTGGCAGCTTGGTGTGTCCATGTGCTGTGGCAGCTAGGTGTGTCCTTGTGCTGTGGCAGCTAGGTGTGTCCTTGGCGGCTTATGAGACCAATCATAGCTCGAAAGGTGCGTCCACTGGTCAGAGATGGTTGGGATGTCATCAGGAGGGTCACGAGAAGGATCTTTCCTGGTCTGTCTTCTGGACTTGTCAACGTGTTGTCTGTTTGCATCACTGCTTGCTGCGCTGCTCCGTATAAAAAAAAGCGCCGGGAGGCTCGGTCGCTATCAGCTGTCCCTCAAGAGACATGCCCAATGCCATAAGCCTTAAATGTGATCTTGAGGGTAACCTTGTAACGCTTCTCTGACCTTTGCGGACTGTCCATGATTATGTTTGCCTTAGAAGAGCCTTTGTAGGAGCCGATGGTCTGGCATGCGCATGCCGTTCCCCACCCAGCGTAGTTGGGACTGCATCAGATTTGTGTAGATACTTGGAATTCCTGCCCTGACAAGTACTTTGGTGTCTGGAACTTTTCCTTGCCATTTGATGTCGAGAATTTTCCTCATGCTTTATCTGTGAAAGTGTTTCAGCAACCTCGTATGGCGTTGGTATAAGGTCCAAGTTTCACATGCGTACAGTGGAGAGTAGGGAACACAACAGCGCTGTATATTTTTAGTTTGGTTTGAATGCTGATTCCCCTTCTGACAATGTCATACAGTACGCCAAATGTTGCACTGGCTTTGAGATACGCCCGTTCACCTCATCATTAAAGTTGTCACTCTAAAAACGTGCCTTCTGCGTTGATTTTGTAGCCCGAGGCCGTCTGGTGCAGAACTTCTGTGTTGTTCATGGTGGTGTTCTAAATAAATATGAGCATTGACATAATTTACATTACTGACCGGCTTAAAATCCTGACTGCATCCTCCTTATCTCTAGGTTTTTCTATAATTTGACTATCCAGAAATACGACTGTGTCACATCCAATGATGAGATCAGGAATGTTCTGAAGTTAAATTAAGTGTTTGATGCCATTAGGTCGCTTTGATTGGAAACTCAAACATCAGTTGCGAATAAAAGAGGTCGAAAGGCGTTTTTAAAATTTTAAAATGCTAATGGGCTAGGTTAAGTTCAAACATCTAATATGTAAAAAGAATGTAAAGAATCAGTTAAAGAGTATGGTTTTTTTTAATTGAAAGTCCTTAGATACTAAATATATGGGGAATTAAAAAAAATAAATTATTCAAATGGTCTATCTCAAAATGAAAGTTGATTACTGTTCAATAACTTGACATATTTTCATCTGGAATTTCATTTATGAGATTGTTTGAAGCAATTATTAATAATATTATAAATTATAGTTATAGTGATGTACTTTTGCTTCAGATATTTCCGTAAGGATTTCTAAAAATCTTTTGGCTATGGACTCAACTTGCTTACAAAGTTTTACAAGGTGAATGCAATTAGTGTTTGCCTCATTTCTGCTCACCCTTTCAGATACTTTGAATGTCTTTAATTTGGTAGTTTCTTAGACATTTTCATCTGGTGTAAAATTGGCGTTGTAATATTCACACACGTTTACTTTACTTTAACACTGTTTAATGGCAGTGGCTTAGCTAGAGATGTGCCAGGACCACACCATTCGACACAATGTCAGGGGCGTGACAATTAAAAAAATTCATATCCACATGATTTTAGAAAAAAAGTTTTTGCTGTGGAGATTGAACAACAAATTAAGTGCAACGTTGAGTTTTGTTTCTTATCACGTGTGTATAACGACCAATGTGCGCATAAAGGGAAATATTTTATAGTTGGCGTCGTCCCTAGATACGATAAAGCCACACAAACTCCATGTGTTCAGAAGATTTAAAAAGTTGCTACCTTTCTAGAATACATCAGTTCAGAACAAGGAGGTCTGATCAAACCTCCTTGGTTCAGAAGCTAGTTCCACATATTTGGTTTGAAATCCAGAAAAGGACAGGCTATTCGGCTAGTGGGATTTCAAAGATGAAGATCATCGAGCAGATGTGTGCCAGCAAGTAAAACAATGGTTCTATAAGAATATGCCTTTACATTTTTTAAAAATAATTGTATAATATAATATCAGTAACTTATTCTTGTTCCTATGCTTTTTGTCATCTACCCGTCAGTTACTTTTTTGTTTTGTTTTACCAATGTTATACTGTTCTTATTTTAACTTTAACTTGAAGAATTTCAAGGAGGAAATGAGAGCTGTTGCGCAG
This sequence comes from Ampullaceana balthica, assembly GCA_944989445.1. Lineage (NCBI taxonomy): Eukaryota > Metazoa > Mollusca > Gastropoda > Lymnaeidae > Ampullaceana > Ampullaceana balthica. The sequence continues at coordinate 76,604 of CALYLW010001849.1, forward strand.
TGTTGAATTCTAATAATTTATAATGCTACACTGATAGTAAACTCTCTATTAAACTAATTAAATTCATTTAAAATGCTTTGCATTCAAATAAGCTATTAAAGTTGAAGCTTTATAAAAGATAAGCGGGATTTCAGTTACCCAAAATTAGTCATAAGTTTAAACATAAACACACACAGTCAAACAAACAAGTACAAGGGCACTGAGAACAGCTGAGCAATGACTGAACCTTACTCTTCAAACACCAATAGTTACCAAGTATTCTTAATTTAAGGAAATAAAATTATATTAAGTAGATAACCTACTATTATATCTAAATGTGATATATATAATTCTCTTCGTGATGGGACCATGCGACACAAGCTGCAAGTATGTGCAACCGAGAATGACGAACGACCCTCGTTTGGACTTGGGTCGACCGATGTATCGAGACCAACAATGGTCCTTGCGTTTCACTTGCATTGTTCCTTCACAGAAAACGTGAGATTCGTAGTGCACTGGGTATCACGTCCGCCTCATACGGGGAAGGTCTTGGGTTCAAGCCCCAGCGAAAACATTTCTTTAAATTGTTTAAAAAAATGTCTGTTTGTGCCCGTTCTTTTACCCTTTTATTGCCAACACTAGATGACCCGCGGCATAGCATACGCCGCTAATGATTTAGTGACGGGTGAAGACTTCCTGAAAGATACAGTTGCCAAAATGGGGTGGGTTTAGGCAAACGACAGTGAGTGAATGAAAAGAAGGAACTCTGGAGATACCCGCAGCGTAGCATACGCCGCAGACTTGCTCATCATAGACAGTGCAAAGAACGGTTGGGGTGGGGGTGAGAGTACAGACACACAAAAAACAGCACTAAGTACATAAAAAAATAAAAAATAGCGAGTAAACATGAAGACATGCACACTGAGGTTGTTGTTACCCGCCTCACACTTATTACTACCATCCCTTAAACAAAAACTGTCATTGGCCGACCCTAGCAAGGGTTAGTCATATACTTAGGGTTGTTAATTGCGTGTTGTTTTGTTTGGAAAACCGATTATGTAACTCCGATTTTAAACCGATTATCGTTTGATAGCTGACTTCATAGAAGTTAGGGGTGTACCGAATTTCGCCTGCAAATGTCTCAAAACCAACAATGAGTTGGCAGCACTCGCTTGATTTCTTCGTGCTGTAGTTTGTGTCCGTTCTTTCTCCACTTTCTTTGCACTCTCCATGAGCAAGTCTGCGGCGTAAGCTACGCCGCGGGGCGTCTAGTATGATATATTTTAACCGTTGAGTGTGGTGTTGTTATAAAATTTGTCAATACTCTTGTCGTCTATCATTTTCAAAAATTTGTGTTGAGTACTTGAGTTTGAGTAATGATTGGCTACTTTGTGAGTTAGCTTATGCCCGTTATGTACATTAAGTTACCAAAAAAAACATGCTCGGATTCTGCACATGCATAAATGCTATGCTTGCTGCTGTTTAGGTGACATTCTGTTTTTCTACTACTCACCCGTACCAAATGTAAAATGTAATTGCTAGAGCGATTTTCTGATGTGAAAGGCCACTGGGCCTTTAAATTTTAATGGCCCTTTCGTTAAACTACAAAGCTTTAATTAAACTTTCTGGCTCTAGTTCCATTAAAAGAAAAAAAAATTGGCAGCCCGAGCGGCCGTCCATAAATGAAGTCATGCTATTTTTACCCCGTCACAAAAACTTAGACTTCCCTTCAATATGACGGCACAAAGCTTTAACTTTAATCCCCACCCCACACACTAAAAGCCTATTTTACTAGTTGAAATTTTTTTTTCCATTTAAATGTGGATTTAGTGTAAGTCTGCACTCTAATATCGTAACACGTGTGAAGCCATTGAAAACGTCATTAAATAAATTAAAAGTAATAAAACATTTAAGTGGAATTTTTTATTAAAAGCTTTGCGTTTTTTATGTGACGTCACCCCGGGGGGGTGTGAGCCCGTGACGTCATTGATAGACCACCCCTTAGTCTCATTAGTTATAGTAGAGAAATAGAATCGACAGATGGCTTTATGGAAGAAACAACACTGCAGTATTTGAAGCAATTAATTAATATCTGAACATGTTTAAAAGGGGGCTGTGATCTTGTTCTTTCACACAGTCACGTCTGAAAGTCCACCAAGTTGATAAACACACAAGGAAGTTCCTTGGCATGCTCTCCAAAATAATAGAACATTCATTTTATATTTGATATAATTTCTGAACATCAGGGCGCAATGATTTTGCTGTTCTAGCGCTATAGAATAAAACATTCATTCATACTAGATGAGATTAAAAAGGGGTAGAACTGAAAAATTAGTACAAATGAAAAAATTTTCTTTCTTCAAAATTAAACCAAAAAAAATATTAACAAAACAAGTTGTTTTTTTTTACAATAGATTATTAGAAAACTGAATATTTCTAAGTCCTTATTTCACCATGTATGATCGTTCATCCACACAAAGTTAACCAGTATAAATATAAATCATTGTTTTACAGACAGGTTTACCCTCAAAATATTTAGGCAATCAAGACTGGTCACTCTTAAATTCAGTTAACTGTTACGTCCAAATCTGTATCATCGTCATCTCAGTGATTATTATTGACACTTCACAGTTTGTTGACCAGCATTTATTTGAGAACATCCCTTGTCAGAGTCACGTCAGACTGAAGCAGGCTCTTCGCTTCATTTGAAATATCTGATCCTGTAATAAACCACCAGTGAGTAAAAGGTACGTTGGGCTTTTCTGGAAGAGGTGACAGGTATAGAAAATGGTCCACTTCCATACCCTTCAAACGATCATCCCATCCATCGACATCTTCACTTTCTCTGAATTCAATGAATTCTTCAGAGAGTGTGAGTGCCTCTCCTTTATCATTTTTAACAGGAAAGTCTTTGTAATCATCAAAAAGGAACTGAAGTCCGGATCGTTCCCACCTGCACTCCTTCATGCAAATAGGTGGATAATCCAAAACAAAATCCTCAATTCGGAAGCCAATGGATGGTAATGCCCTTTGAACCAAAGTACCCAGCTCTATTTTTTCTTCTTCTGTAAAATCAATCTGAGAAGCACCAACTTTACAAACAACTATAAGACATCTTCCCACATTCTCCATCAATGTCTGGTAACTTGTCCTATTTGAGCCATCCTGGTAGTCAATTCTCTGTAGTGATTCTTTCAATTCTGCCATTAATTCGAGTCTCCCATCCGAACTGAAAGTCAAAGATAAAAACAATTGAATACCTGTGTTGATACTCACACTAACATTTCTATTCTAACAATGTCTACTAAGTTGAGGCAAAAACAAATGATCCGTTTGTGGCTATTGTCTCCTGGTCCCGTTACTCCAGTCACTGATAACCAGCTGAGCAACTCGACAATGCATTGTTGTCTTGGACATGTATGCAGAACCTCCCTTAGCTTTTTAAAGGGAGCCTAATGATCAGAAGATTGATCAAGGGACCTAAATAAATAAAGTGTAACATTAAAAATTTGTAACATTAAAAACGTAACATTTTATAATTTGGAATAATTCAGATCTTATTCTAAATCTAAAGGAAATGATCCAGTAACACATGACAGGCAATGTAACACATGACAGGCAATGTAACACATGACAGGCAATGTAACACATGACAGGCAATGTAACACATGACAGGCAATGTAACACATGACAGGCAATGTAACACATGACAGGCAATGTTCCCTTTCATTGCTTGTGGCTGCACAGGTATCTGACAGACGCCCCGCAGCAGTTTAGTATCAATGAGCAGCAAATTTGGTAAAATATTGCACACAAAAATGGCTGCCGTGCCACTTTGCACAAGAGTTTGTTTTTTTTTAACTTTGCACACAGACCAACAAACTTATAGTTATAGGGAAAATTGATGACAGCAAATAATAATATATCACAAAAAAGTCAATTTTTTAAAATTCATATATTTTTTAAAAAATGGTAGAAGAAATAAAACTCAATTTGATTTTATGTCCCATATTAAGACAAAACAGACACAATTTTGAAACCATACAGTAGAAGGAAGAATTAATGAAAATTATGTGTCAGAACACACTATTCTATTACTAGATGATGGTTGAAAATGTATGTTACTTCTCAACTCCAGCAAACTGTTAGTTTTTAATTTTAGACTTCAATAACTAAAAAGATAATCACATGTTTATCAATGGTTGCAGAGTTGGACAAACCCCTTTCTTAATTAGTCAGGTAAAGACCTATTCATGAGCTCATAATTGGTTGAACTTAAAATTAGAAGAAACAAAATTGACTGCTACATAATAAAACTAAGGATTCTTTGAGAATGCTTAGAGAAATAAACATTTTTAAAAGCATATGTTCTATGTTGAAATAGAACTAAAAAAAAATTTTTAATAAACAAGAAAAAAAAATATTTCTTTATGCTTAACTGTACAGGTTTTTAAACTCTTTCAAGTTTTCAAAGGTGTTAGTTAAGTCATTAAAAAAAATCTATAATAGACCCACTTAGTGTTTTAAATATTACTTGACAGTTAGTAGATTCCTCAGCAATATCTAAATAAAATAAATAAATTTATGTTAAAGGCGGATGTTTGTACTTGAACTGAGTTGCGGCCCCTTGATGTTTCATTTCTTAACTAATGCAGGCCTCGCCCTGACAAGTTTTCCCACCACTGAGCTACACGAAGCCACCACGACCAATAACAAATGCTATGCACTAGTTTATGTGCGGGTGCTGCCAACACTGTGTCTTAGCTGTGCTGTAACTTATTACAAGTATTAGCGTATCACCTGTCAAAAATGACGGAAGTTTTCAGCTGAAATCTATTATGCACTTTTTTAGGCCGCCTACGGCGCCGACCTTTTTCAAAAGCCCAACTAACTTGTCCTTGTTTGATAAATATGAAATATTAAACTTTCTGAAATGTACACAAAGTATTTTATAATAGGGGTTGTAGGGCGCCTACAGCGCCCCCCTTGTTTTTTAATTTTATAATTAACCACCATCAAATCCTCTTTTTACTTTGTTCCATTTTCCAAAATTAAAATATGAGCTAAAACAATGACATCATATAATATTTTTTACAGCGCATCTTTAATTTGCACACCTTTTGATGCATTGGTGCAGTAATTTGGTGCGCCGTTTTCTAAAATTAGTATAGTGTTACATCCACACACACACATACATACGGGAATTGTGTATATTGAATTATAATGGAGTGGAAAAAAGCAAGCATCTAGAAGAGAATCAATTCCTCAGGAGTTGTGATGGAACAGTTCTGCCAATGTAAAGGCATTACAGAAGGATGTGCACCTGTAAAAGGCATTACAGAAGGATGTGCACCTGTAAAAGGCATTACAGAAGGATGTGCACCTGTAAAAGGCATTACAGAAGGATGTGCACCTGTAAAAGGCACTACAGAAGGATGTGCACCTGTAAAAGGCATTACAGAAGGATGTGCACCTGTAAAAGGCGTTATAGAATGATGTGCACCTTAAGCCACAACTTCTATGCAATTGGTATTGGAGGGGAATAAAAAAAAAGAAGACATGAGAACTTTTCTATTTAAATTAAAATTATAGTGTTTATAACACAACAGAGCAAGAAATAAAAGTAACATGAAATTGTGCAAGTGTTAAAAAAATCATTTGAATCACTAGGCCAGTGATGGCGAACCTATGCCGGGCGTGTCACAGACAGCACACAGAGCCTCATCAGCCGGGAGGCAACTCAAATATTACTTCCTTACTCAAACCACTGTGGTGGCACTCTGCTATATAAATTTAAAAGTAGGTTTTAATTGAATTTTGGGGGCACCAAAAAGGTTTTTCATCACGGCACTAGGCTACATTTAATATAAAATCATGTAACACATGATTAGATGATGTAAGTGTAGCTATTCTCTAAAAAATATTATTTCATATACAGTCAATGTATATACATATTATTTATGGTTTTGTGTGTAGATTGTTCATTTCCTGTATATAAATGTATATGGGCTGATTCCATCTTCATATATTCATAGTAATTTAGACAATGAACTTACTGGGATACAGCGCTATATAAATTATCCTATTATTATTATTATTTCTTTTCCTAGTCAGTCCTTAACAACCAACTCTGCACGTTGGACACCAATAGGCTTTGTCAGTTATTCATAGAGATCTATTAGCAAAACTTTTGGGTGCTCATAACAATTTCATTAAAATATTTATGTCTAAAATCAAAAGGTGTCAACAATATTTGATGCAGGTGTGAATAACAAACACAGAGTGTAAGTACAAAAAGTATTCTAGATTAGCTGATAGTAACACTTTGTTAATTTTCTGCTGTTGAAAAAAATACTCAAAAATATTTACCTCATGTTGTTCTTGAACTTGGCTTCTTCTGTAGGACATGATTCCAAACACAAGGTCTTATTTACAACCTGCTGACTTTCTGCTTGCATCTCCATATCAAGTACTTCTGGGAATAGTTTAAAGGTGAAGCATTATTAACTATACCAAAGCCCATAAACAATAATTATATAAATTATAATAGTTGTTAGGCAGTGTCGCATTGCATTTCTAATCAGCATAATAATAAAGCAGTACCTTGGTTTATGAAAATCTCAACTTGATACATTTTTTTAATGTTTAGGGTAACAAACGGCGTCTCAGGTTATGAATGAAGGTGAAAGAAAGAAAGAAAGAGAGCAAGGTTAAATATTGGAGACAAATAATGGTGTACAATTTGAAAGAAAGCGATTCTGTACTAAACGCTAGACTAATAGCTTAGTTTTGCAAAAGCGTGCAGCCTCCCTGTCCTTGACCTTACTACTTACAAAACAGCTGTAAAAAATTTCTTAGAAAATTAATTTCCCATGATCACCTTCTTGATGAGAGAGACACACTAAATCTTTTTTATTTAACTTGCATTAATCTGTTTTATTCTTCTTCATGTGATAAGTGTTTAGTCAAGATTCTTGTTCTTCCTGTCCGGAATTCGGATGTGGAATGGGTTGCCTGGGGAAACCAGGAAAACTAACACTCTATCAACATTTAAAACACTAATAATATAATTGCAAGACTAGACATAAATCATGGATAAGAGTAGGATGCAATAATGTTCTGTATAGAAGGAGAGTCTGTAACAGATAAGATACGATATTGACTTTAAAAATAAATTAAACAAACTCGTAAAAACAAAGTTTTTGACTATAAATCCATTACATATGATATAGCACTTAAAGTATTGATATGTTCAAGTTCAATATAATACGCAACGCGGGACAAACATTTACAGACTGAAACTGACTGATCTCCCCTTTGTAAAAACCGTCAACGATGGCTGGCGTGAACTCAAGAGACACGTGAATGTAAACAATAGCAGACCGCTACATATATTTATATAGAGATTAACTAAAATGTATTAATTTAATTACGGTAAATTCGATCGATCTGAAATTTTGATACAATGCATTGTTAGGTGACACAAGTCTATAAATATGTGTAAAATTTCAGCTCGATAGCATCACGGGAAGTGTGTCATTTTTTACTTCTGTTTTTACACCCGCCCACGACAGAGAGACAAGACGGTGAAGTTAATATAAGGGATTTAAAAAAAAATGATTCTTTCATCTGGAAACTGATTGTCATTATTTCATTAACTTAAATGACTCAAGTTACAAAGCAAGTTCTGAAACAAAATAAGTTTGTAACTTGAAGTACAACTGTATGTCTTCATGGGAAAAAAATGATAATGTGGCAAGTTTGAAAATACTTTATACTTAGTGAGATCATTGGCTACTTTGACCCATGCAATTTCTAATCTTTGCCCTGAAAGAATGAGAAACTTATTTTTTAAAATGAGCAATTTAAATGATCATTTAAAATAGTCTTCAGATCACATTTCTCAAAGGGCCTCCTCAGGTGGCATATTGGGGAAAGCCCACTAGATATGGAGGGTACAGGGAAAATAAAATACCCAGGGTTGACTAAAATCAGCCCTACTACCTTGTAGGAAGTGGAGGAATCCATAAAGGCTAGGGACCCGACCCAAATGTAGGCAGCTACCCAGTGCACTGTAAGGGGTAGCCACCCCCCGCCCCCAGGTGCTTGTACCCAAGGCTAACAACCCTGCCAAATAAAAAAATCTTTGTTAAAAAAAATAAAAAAGTCAGTAACTAAAGACATTTTGGAGATGATATGATCCCCGGCTAAGGAATGCATGATGCCAAGTAGTGAAAGCCAGAAACTTAAAGCTATTTTGTCAACATTCATCAACTCTATCAGGACCACCACAGTCCTTGGTGTAAGGTATAGATGAGATGAATGACAATGGAGAAAGATTTGTTGACCTATGTGTTACAGCAAATGTAGTCATAGGCAGGAGTTTCTTCCAACACAAGTGAACACATAAATACATGTTCGTTGACGAAGGCTCATGTCCGAAACGTTCGCTGTTTTATGATGTCCTGTCAGGCTCACTCATACCTTGTTTGCATGTTATCCATCTACTTATCTACAGGCTTGATTGCAGCCTCACCCATATTTTGTTTTCGCTACATTAAGCTAAATGGGTCTCACAGGACATGCGGAAAATGAACCAAATAGACCATGTATATACTGGGAAAAAATGTAGCTGATCTCTCCAAGATGTTGCCTCAGATCACCATCTTAAGACCAAGCTGAAAAGACATTTCACCAAGCAAACAACATATAGGTTTCGCTACAACACTTCCCTCCAGAAAAACAGCCAAACAAGAAGAATTCAAGATTACACCATCCAACAAGTTCCGATTCCCTTCATGAATTACTGGAAAACGAGACCACTGAAGGAAAGTGGCATAGAAGGAAGAAAGCAGTCCAGTCAACATGCCAAGAGGTGTTGGGGAACAAAGAAATGAATAACAGTGAATACCCTGAAGATTATAGTAATAGAAGAGAGGAAAGGAAAAAAAATAGAAATGAATAACAGCTGTACATGCACACAGAAAGCAAAGTCCCAGATAGAATGCGCAGATGCAAATAAAGTAAAGAAAAACATCAAGAGGGACAAAAAAGAACTTTGTAGACATGCTTGCCAAAGAAGATCAAGATGCACCTCACAAGGGAGATATGGGTAAAGCTGTCAGTGAAGGACAAAGATAGCAACATCATATCAAATGAGGAGCAACAGAGAGGCAGAGGGTAAGCGCGCTTTGAAGATCTTTTAAAAATGTTGGAACCAAGGAACCCACCAGATATCCACCTACCTGACAATGTTGACTGCAAAATAGCCCCAAAAGATCAGATCTTCATGGCTATTAAAGCACTTAGAATATGAAAGGCTGCAGGATCTAATTGCACCCCAGCAGAGCCACTGAAGGGGACTTGGAAACTGGTATGGAAATGCTGCACCCCTTGTTCATGAAGATAAGGTAAGAGGAGAAAGGTCCTTGTGCTTGTTGGAAAGTGGGATACCTCGATAAAATCCCAAAGAAGGGAGATGTTAGCTCCTGTTCCAACTACAAGTATTATTTTTTATTTGCTTGAGTTTTTGGGCACATCACGCTAATAAAGAGATAAACACAACGTCACTATCGGAGATTTCTGTAAATAGGCCCTGGGCTTCAAAACGGAAAATTGATATTACATGAATGAACTTTTTGCACCAAATAAAGGCCCATGGGCATTTATATGGAAAATACAAATCAGTTACCGAATCATAAAACAGAAACAGAAATGCATATGCAGGTTCAAAAAAAGATATTTTTTTCCCCGGGAAATAATTTCTTTAAAAAATTCCCAAAATAATACAATTGAGGTTTTATGTTTAGCAACAATAAAAAAGCAAAAACATCAAAATTTATTTTTATAATATTTAATGACATCAAAAATTTTGGTATGCAGGTTTAATAATTTTTGTACACAATATAAGCATTTCTGTATACAAGCCCAGGGGCTTATGCTCAGGTGTGCCTATTTACGGAAATCTCGGGTAACCGGCAAAGCCAGGAGAGAGTGTTGTCAATTTTGTTACATACTCTTGTGGGTGTTAAGAACTAAGGGAAAAAAACTAACAGTCTTAATAAAAAAAACTTTTGAGAAACAAAATGTTATGTTTAGCGTTGCATTTTTAATTTGAGTTTTAAAATGTTTTTGTATGTTGGTTTTACTAGTTTGCTCAGTCCACCCATTCCTTGCCCAAATTCCAGACGGGAAGAATGATAATTTATATGAGTTTGTTATCGCATATGGATAAGTGTTTCCATCACAACGAGTAGGAGTCCTACGTCAAACAAAGCGTTGTATTAGATTATCTGTATGTCTAATTAAATTAACTAGTTAAAATTTTCTTGTTTTCCAAGCTGAGAACATGTTCGTCAACCAACCCCTTCACCCATTGAATAAAATAGGTAAATACATGTTCCTTTAAGCTGTGTGGCCACGCAGATATTCGACAGACGCCGTGCAGCAGTTTGGAATTACCGCGCAGTAAATTTTGTAAAATATTACAAAATAAATGGATGTTGTGCAATTTTGCACACATGTTTTTTTTACTTTGCACACAGACCCAAACCTTAGAGGGAACTTTGCCCCTCACCAAAAAAAACAAAAAAACTATTATTATTAAAAAAGGCATTCATTTAATTAAAGTTGTTAAAAATCACACAATCAACTAATGCTTACCTTATACTA
>CALYLW010001850.1:0-2500 GCA_944989445.1 Ampullaceana balthica
CCCCAACACTACAACTTGATGCTATTTTTATATGGGCCAAAAAATTTTTCTGGAACGCAAGGACGTTTCCTTTATTTTTTATAATTCAACAATTCAATGTTTTAGTTTCTTGCTTCAACAAGTGATGGGATTAGTATCCCCAACTATATTTGAACATATATCTTTCTGTCGAACCACTTTGTGAAACAAGATGGGGAAAGCCCTGTGGAAAGTGGAAAGGTAGTGGGGCGATATTAACAGGCAAAATGGCTATGATGCACTTTTTTCGAATTTTGACTACACAGTCACAGACCAAAAGCTCGAAGTGAAGCAGTCATTGACCAAAACAAATAAGAACCTTCAATTTCATTGTTCCAAATGCTTTTCAGAACGACATATTGTTTGGAGAGAAAACGAGCAATTTAATTTCAACATCATCAACTACAGATAGAAGCTAAACCACTTCCTACACACAGTATATTCTAGCTTGGTCTACACAACTAGCATTGACAGCATGGACAACATACTTGCACAAATGGTTTGAAAATCTTACAGAAATCAAACCGTTTTTGACAACAGCAATAGCATATTCAAAAAGCAAATTGTTTACCCAACATAGAAGTTGAAACATGTCCCTTGAGCTCAGTTGAAAAAGAAAAAAAAAACAATTAATCATATGAAGAAGAAGATGAAGCATTGTAAAAGAGCGACACAATCGAAAACATAGTTAGACCAGCATAATTTATTTGTTAATCCAGAATTGTTTGATATGCACTTGTGTACAATGTGGACAGTAAGCTTTGACACAAATCTAATTCTATGTGAACATCAGAGACTAGTTTTGCGGATTTATCTTCTTATCTAATTTCCACATTCAATTCCAAAAAAAAATCATCAACTAAACTTCTGTGTGAATACCGAGAAAAGCTCAAAGCCTGTGGAAAAATCAGGATCTTAGATGGTTTTTTGCATGCATGCTGAAAAACAGTTCAATCATATTGAGCTCCATAATTCCTGCAGTCACCACAACAGACAATCCGCTAAATAGTTTTGCAGTTTCTTTCAGTTCTAAAAAAAAGCGAGTTTAGTGACTTTCCTAACCACACACATTGGCACTTCAAATACGCTAACTATTCCTGTCACTTTTGGCTTCTGAAGAATAGACGCCATTTTCGAAACTAAAAATCCTTATTAAAACCTACATGTCAAAAACAATGATTTCGCGATAAGGCTTCAGTAACTTCTAGTAACTCAGTTCACTTAGCCTATTAAGTCAATTGAGAATGATGTTGCTAAGGATCTTGAACAATATTGGAACTTTACACACCCTTATTTCAGACTCTTGCAGCGCGAAAGCTTCGTAACATTTCGTGTAAATTGTAAAAAACAATTTGGAATAATAGATACCCACCAAACCAACTATAGTGTATATTAGTTTTTATATTGTATAATATATATATATTAATACTTATATATGTGTGTGTTGTAAATATATATATGTATAATATATGTGATAGACGGGGGGGGGGTAACGAATGAAAATAACAATTTTTTATTTCGAGTATAAATTGTAAAACATAGATTTTACTTTGAACAAAAATATAATATGTTTAATCTGATTAAATATATTTCCATAGTAAGTTTAGTTGATTTTATGGTTTTAACAACTCAAAAAATAATTGCGCGGAAATAAGAAATTACCAAGATAAGACCAAACCATAACACAAAACAAAAAAATACCACCACAAACAACAAAAAAACAGCAACAAAAAAAAACCACAAAAAACAAAACACAACACATAAAACCACAACCTAAAAACCCAAAAACAACAACAACACAACCAAACAAAACAAAACACAAAACCCAAAAACACACACACAACACACAAAACCAACACACACAACCAAAACAACAGCCTTAAAAAACAAAACAACACAAACCATAAATAAAACACCACCAAACCACCCACAACAACCACACCAAAAACACAACCACCACACACAAAAAAACCCACACAAACACCACAACACCAAAAACCAAACAAACACCCCAAACACAATACCAAACCACCCATCAACAAAACCAAAACAAAAAACAACAAACCACAAACACAACCACAAACACAAACCCAAACAATCAAACACCCAACAACAAACAACACCAACCACAACAAAAAACAAACAACAAAAACAAAAACAAAAAAACACAAAACAAACAAAAAACAAACAAAACAAAAAACACAAACAAAAAACAAAACACAACAAACAAAAACAAAAAACAAAAAAAACAAAAACAAAAAACAAAACACAACAACACAACAAAACAAAAAAAAACAAACAAAAACAAACAAAACCAAACAAAAAACAACAAACAACAAAAAACAAAACAACAACAAAACAAAAACAAACAAAAAAACAAACCAAAAAACAAAAAAACAAAAACAAAAAAAAACAAAAAACAAACAAAAAAAAACACAACAAAAAACAAAAAAACAACAACAAAACAACAAACAAACAAAAC